>MU619764.1:0-189195 GCA_025201785.1 Xylaria longipes
CTCGATTCAGTCAAATAAGGCGATTTTGGGTGTCAATCAAGTCAAATCAAGTCAAAGCGATTTGTTTGACTTGACTTGACTGTGTGCGGCGCTGGGGGAAGGTAGCATTTATGCCTTCGTTTGTACTTTTCATGCTCTATCACATTGATGCACGAACTATGTTAAGGAGGGAGTATATACCTAAACCTATGGACAGGGGAGCAGGATTCGATGAGGCGCAGCTAAACCAGATTGGCCTGTCAATAAACATACCTACAGCTTTCAGGGGGGGAATGTGGCGGTACGCGACGAGGATTGCAGTGCCCCCATCACCGGCTTAAGGCCCGGCACGACGCCGGCATTTTCGGCTTACCTAAGATAATTAAGTAAGTGTTGTAACCTAGTACTTAAGGTAGATAGATGCCGTTCTCAGCTCCAGATTACGGTTGGATTCTTGTTCATACCTACTTCCATACGGGATCGGCGGGGATCGGCTTGACACATCTTCCGTCTCCCCATCCCCCCCCCAGCTTATTAGGGACACGGGTTTCGCGTAGCTTTGATACACTTCCGATGTGGGGTAAGCGGGCAAAAACCCTTGCTGATTCGATGAAGAATTGGGGTGTTCACTGTTGGCTCTTTGTCCGACGTACCTCGGTAAGATCGGTAGGATTTCGATTACAATTACTCTTCATCTTTGTTTGTCCGCGCAACTCTTATAAGCCGGCCTCTCTTGCATGCCTAATAGACTTGTAACCATTGTGTAATAAATGTCTTGAGGTCAGCGTGCTGTTCAGCGTCTTGTCTTGAAATATTCACGTCATAGGTAGTACATTGGCAAGCTTTCTGTCTTAAAACATGTCGCGTAAGTTTTCAGCGTCCCGCCTCGCGGTGGGTGGTAGTGTAGGAGGGGCATTCGAGCTGACACCCCCCTAGAAGTGGCAAGCATCGCGGGTGCTGCCGTCGGCGCACTGGCAGCCAGCATGTACCTCGATGCCAAGTACATGATTCGAAATGACCTCCGTCAGGGCCCGAGGAAGCTCGCCATGCGGCTGGGCCTGCGATATATCGCCCAGAAGACGCGCGAGAACAAGTTGCTGTATTACAACATACTGGAGGACAGGGCAGGTACCGCTGAGGGCGACAACTTGGCCCTCATATTCGAGGATCGCCAGTGGACTTATAGGGAATTGTATGACGCCCTCCAGCCAGTGGCAAACTGGCTTCTCAAGGACCTGGGGATCAAGAAGGGCGAGGTCGTGGCGTTGGATGGAGGTAATACACCCGAATACATCATGATCATGCTCGCCCTTGAGGCCATCGGCGCCTCTTCAGCGCTGCTCAATTGCAATCTCACGGGGAATGCGCTAGTTCACTGCGCCAAGCTCTCAACATCCCGCTACCTCCTTGCAGATAAGGACATTCAGAAGCTGGTTTCCCCTGTCGAGTCGGAGCTCAAGGATGCTGGGATAGAGACGATCTACTACTCCCCAAGTTCCGTCGAGACTCTCAAAGACACCGAGCCACTACCCAAAGAACGCCGTACAGACCTGGATCCCACAGCTACGTCAATGCTGTTGTTCACTTCCGGTACAACCGGGCTACCGAAAGGCGTCGTGATGCCCCGAGCACGGCCCTTGATACTAGGCCGAGGCGTCGGAGGATACCTAGGCCTCAAGCCAGGCCAACGCATGTACACCTGCCTGCCACTATACCACGCCTCAGCATTGGCACTATGTACTTTACCGTGCCTTTTCCACGGCGCCACGGTCGTCTTGGGGAGAAAGTTCAGCCACGCCACATTCTGGAAGGAAGTTCACCAGTCGAAGGCTACACATATCCAGTACGTCGGGGAGCTATGTCGATACCTCGTCAACGCACCTCCGAGCCCACTCGACCGCGGCCACAACGTGCGCATGGCATGGGGCAACGGCATGAGACCCGACGTGTGGGAGCGTTTCCGGGAGCGCTTCGGCGTCGAGTGCATCAACGAGTTATACGGAGCGAGTGATGGCATCTCCATCATAATGAACGCGAACAAGGGCGATTTCTCGCGCGACGCTATCTCTGTGCATGGGCCGCTCTGGCATCTGATGAACCGCGACGAGCGGCGCGTTCGCATCGACCTCGACACGCAGGAGATCATCCGGGGTAAGAATGGCTGGGCCATCGAGGCGAAGGCGGACGAAGTCGGCGAGATCATCAATCGGATGGACACTTCTGAGCCTGATAGGGGCACGCCGCAGTACTTCAACAACAAGTCTGCCACGGTGAAGAGGCGCGTGTCAGATGTGTTCCGCAAGGGGGACCTCTGGTTCCGGTCCGGCGATCTGTTCAAGCTGGACAGTCAGCATCGCCTGTATTTCATCGACCGACTGGGCGACACCTTCCGCTGGCACTCGGAGAACGTATCCACGAACGAAGTCAGCGACGTGGTCGGCGAGTTCCCACAGGTGGCAGAGACCAATGTCTACGGCGTGCTAGTACCGAATACAGAGGGGCGGGCCGGCTGCGCCGCTCTCGTGCTCAGAGACGACGGAAACAATATGGACTTCGCCGCGCTCGCCGCACACTGTCTTGCCAGGCTTCCGCGATATGCCGTGCCGCTCTTTTTGAGAATCACGAAGAGTCTGGATTACACCGGCACGCACAAGCTTCAGAAACAAAAGCTCCGTTCGGAGGGCATTGACCTCGCGGCCATCAAGAAGTCGGGTGATGACCAGATGTACTGGCTGCCCCCGGGAAGCGAAGCGTACGTGCCGTTCGAACAGAAGGACCTTGAAAGTATCAAAGCCGAGAAGGTCCGACTCTAATAGGTAGTGCTTGGGTACCCATGGAGCGAGCGGAGTGGCATCGTCACTAAATACGTTTTCGCCCCAAGGTACGATCAAGTTCAGAGCTGCCACAGCACGCCTACTTCTAACTTACAGTGATACTGTTTCATGACGATCACCTTAATGGGGGAGTTTCGATAAGGTAGGAAGTTAGAGGCGCTAGACTGGCCTAAAACCGACAAAGAGCAAATACACGGGGAAGTCTTCTCAGTCGCATAAGCAAAGCGGGTAATGGGTAGACAGATATGCGAGCATACATATTACTAAAGGCACCAGAGCTATCTTTGAAAGTTTGGAATATACTGGGACTTTTAGCGGAGGTTGGAAATGTCTATTAAGCAGCTAAGTCCCATAGTAGCGGATAGAGTACGCCCACGTGGCTGGGTTGGTTAATTACTGTAAGACGACGCGGTCTGGAAGTCAGCTTGAGATATACGAGAACATACACGAGTGGTTTCGATAATGATAGGCAGTTAGTTATTCGACAAGATGCGCAGAACTATCTCGAAACCTGATTGTCCCTACTTGTTGCATCGTGACTCGGTAATTCATAATCTGTCGTCCTTTTTTGTCCCATTCCCCTTCTATCTAAAAGGGGCTAGGATATTTTTATAAGAGACTTAGATCATCGTCTCGTCAGCATGATCGAGTCGTATCACCCAAGCATGCGTTCTACAACCGTAAAGAGACTATGAGTAGCGTACAATAAAGCTAGAACGTTCTTATCAAGCTTAGAGCACAGCATTTGAGCTGTGAGTGGTTGCGGGATTGGATATTCAGCCAGTAGGTAATCTCTAAGTTATCCCTTTGATTGACGCTTAGGCTCAGTGACTTAAGAAGTGAATAAATTGGAATAAAGAGACCACCTACACAGCTAGATACACCTAATAAACTAATAAATAATGCACGGATAATATAATTATTAGTTGCATCTAGCTGCTGAGCCCCAGGGGTTTTGTAGGATTACGAAGCTTGTGCCATCTAAACTTGGAGGGTACGTGCAAGTATCATACAAAGGGGCAAACAAATTTGCCATGTTACAGGAATTTCTGCTTTGTGCCCAAGGCCATCATCAAAAGGCGCCAGGGGGGGGGCGTAGCCATTTGTGTGGCGAGCCGCGGTGCTTGGAGGTCGGCCATGTGGTCTGCTGTCCTGATGTATCCCAATGCACCGTGGTCAGACTCATCTTGACCCTAGTCCTCGACTTGGACTAAGGCACAGCCAGGCCCGATACCATTGAGATAGCAGGATTGGGGTTTTCTTTTGGTTTCTTCCTTATTCCCACCTGACGCTCTGTTACGGTACGTATATAAGCAACTGCAGACGGTGACGGTCAAGTCTCCGACTTGACAACATTCTATCTTTTGATAGTGTCGTGGTATTAGTCCTGCAGTTCTGTTCCGTGACATGGTTGCTGAGGACGCTACTGCAAACAACAGATGTAAAGGCTGTACTGTGGCGTTTCCTTGTTCCCATTGCAACAAATATTATGTCGTCTGCTCACACACACGCAAGCGGCCCCGTTATTCCACTTTATTTGCTTTTTGAGTAACGGAGCCAAAGCGTCAATCAAAGCTTTTCGGTTTCGTTCCCTTGCCTGCTATAGTTGCCATCCTCAACATCTACGTCTCTATCATACATCAATACCACCATCCAATAGTACAAGTTACCAAATGATGGCCTCGACAATACACTCTTCAAAACATCCAACGCAGCCATCACAGCATTTTCATGGCTCTAGCTCTTCCCGCTCGAAAGTTAAAACACCATGGGGTATAGCAAATGCTAATAAGATAAGTTCGAACCAGCCTTTCCTACGAATGTATAGGGGTTCGTGAAGTGAGTAAGAATCATAATAAGCTACTTCACACGTTAGGACTACAAGAGCAAGGTAAGCTAGACAGATATTAAAATAGGTCCGCAAAGCTAGCTAAAACGAGCAACAAAACAACTGGAACCCATCTCACATAAACAAGTCAAGGTTCCTAGAGATGAAGGGAATGAAATAATCAATTCGAAGGGAACGCGTGTGTCAAGCCTGACCGCCAGTGGGAAATTTCATAAAGAAAAAACAACGCGAAGCTATATAAATACAAAGATAATATTAACGCACGAGCCCATCAAGTTATACCACCCCGGCAATCCCATCGCAATATCACCACTTACAACCAAAGCCAATTCGAGTACGCTACCTAATCAAACACAACGCCGGTCAGCTCTCTCTCAACCCTCTTCGGCATCCGGGATTGTTCCCACTGCCAGTATGCCAGCTCCTCGTACTGCATGCCAATGGTCCGTTCGCCATTGACCAAGTAAGAGCTATCGCGAAGCTCCGCCCCGACGCAGAACACGAGCTTCCCGAACGCCCTGTTCCCGAAGAGCCGCGCGAGCGCCCTCACCAGGCGCGCCACCCTCTCCCGGCGCGCCACGTCCTCGGGCGGCACGCGGCTCCGGTCATGAACCAGGTTAAAGCCTGTCTTCAAGTCGTACGCGCCGTCGAGGCCCGCGAGGAAGCAGTAGTGGCGGACGGGCTGCGCGGGCGAGGCGAGGCGCTTGAGGCGCTCGACGGCCTGCAGACAGGTGTCGGGGTCGTCGTCCGAGCGGACCTTCAACTTCCCCCTGCTGAGCGGGCGGAGCTTCGTCACGACGTCCTTCATCAGCGCTTTCCAGCAACCGTCGTAGCCGGCGGCTGGTTGCCCCTGTGGAGGCGAGATGAAGACGACGGGGTATTGCGTCTGGTTTTGTAGATACGGCTCTTGGGCCGCGATTTGCTGGGCCGCGAGTCGGAAGGCGACGGGGCCCGGCCCGGGCCCGCAGGCGTAGATGAAGCACATGTGCTGCGCTTCCGCCGAGGTGTCTGCTAGGAAGCGCTCGAACTTCGCCTGCAAGCGCCAGGATGAGTTGAGGTATTCGAGCAGGTTGTGCTCCGCGGCAAAGTCGAAAGTCGCATAGACGTCTCGGTGTGATTCAATGCTGCGCTGCAGAGAAGCCTCCTCCGGCGGTGGGCCGTATGAGTACGCCATGGTGTTTGGGTAAGTGGCAAAAGATAATGTTTGGGACAAGACAAGCTGGGGAGACTGATGTTCTAGGCGTGAAGATTCATAGCTGGACGGCCAAAGACACAGTATTTATACACGACGGAACGGGGACCAACCTGCGGGTGTCATACTACCACCATGAGGAAGCCGAGCCTAGCAGTCAAACAATAACTTCTTTGCACAAGGGATCTGTGTATCCAACGCTAGCTCCCGGTAGACGGGTCTTGTGGCCAGGAGTTGGCATTGACATGACAGTCTCCGTGAGGTCATATCCCTTATACACTACCTTCACCGTACTTTAAGTTACCGGTGATGTGGTACTTGGGAACAAGTGTGTGGCTACAGCACGCAAAGTGTGAACACATGTAAGGGGATCTCAAAGATAGCAATCAACCGACAAGGCACCATATAAGCCCTATCTAACGGACGATCGCATTTCATTTGCCGAGTTTTGGAGGGCATTCTACTTCAAATCCCTCGAAAGACACATGGAGCCATAACAGTGTCGCGAGGGTCTCTAGCCTCTAGTATGTCAATATACTTCATAGTAACGACTGCAACGCATGGGACCTCCGACCATCCCCTGATAACGGAGAAGTAGACAAGAGGGAGAGTTAATGTTGATACAAAAGCAATCACATACGTGCATTTCAGGGAGCAAAAGCGATTTGCGTGATCATAACGTGACCGTCTTTTTAAACTTCGTTCGCATCTTCTTCTCGTGACAAATAAAAGAGGTTACACGCTCTGGACACTGATGACAGGAAGACGAAAAATGAAAAGACCGTGTGCGATGCTGCTGCGCCTAGGAGTATCTCGACCTGGGATCCCGGCCCCCACCATACAAGAAACCAACGTTGAAAATCATCTTGCTCAAACCCGTGGAGCTCTTTCAACTCGTTCATGTTACAATGGTCAAAACCCGGCCTTCGGTTGGGTAATCGAGGCTTTTGACCATATAGAATAGATACAAAGGGAAAAAGATGTCGCTTTACTATGCGGTGATGCAAAAAGAGCCGACCAAAGACGGCGCGAGGGTCCAACGATAACTTCTCTGAGTAAAAAAGAGGTCAGATCACCTCTCTAATCGCGGTTGAGGTTGCCACCCGTTTATATATGCCATTAAACCCACCCCGATTAAAACAACGCCGATCATCGAGGCGTATGGAATGCTGTTTGCGAACGCTTGATTGGGTAAAACTGCCACGGGGGGTGTTGTGTTCGGCGTTATTGTCGCACTCTGTGATAGGAGAGGGCGATTGAGAGAATCGCCGGACATGACCCGACTTTGCTTTGGACTTGAAGATGGTCTGCTCATTGCTTCTGTGAAATCAGTGGCTTCACTGTCGCTGGCGACATCTTCATTCTCGCGTCTTTTAGGAATATTTTCCTCAGCAAGCTCTTTTGCTTCGGCATCTTGCCTAATCTGCAAAGCCATCTCTGCCAGAGTCTTGCGTTGAGTATCCCTCTCGGATTCCGCCATCTCTGCTCGCTGCTTAAAGATGTCAAGCTCTAATCGGAGATCCTTGATTTCCAGCACTAATGACTCTATTTGCGCATGCAGCTGAGTGGCGGATGCTTCGATGGCCTCGGCATCCGGCGGCATAGGTTTATCAGCGTCGGGCATAGGGGGATCGGCAGGTCCTGCTGGGATGTTTTCGTCATTGGGCGGCTCAAAGGCTGCGTCAAGTGACGTTTCTTGGGTTTCTGACTCCCCAGACGACGGGACTGCGTTGGAAGAAGCTTCTTCTAGATGCTTCTCTAGTCTCCTAGCCAAATCCTCCGCCAACTCTCGGGCTTGTCGCTCTCGGTGAAGCATTTCTTCCAAATCTCGCATACGGGAGGTTTGGGACTCTATTTCCTTCTTTGCGTTGTTCAAAGCCTCTGTTAACTGCAAGATCTGGCTGCCATTACCTTCATGGCGAATAGGTGACATGTTTTGAGTATGGGGTTTGGCGCGTTCGGTAATACCTCTCTTGAGAGACGGGATATCCGGCTTTTCTGGCAGAGGTTGTTGCGGTGGAGGGGCAGGTGGATCAGAAAACCTAGTCTTGTTGTCTGATCTGAATGACAAACCACCTCCATTCACGATAGGCTTTGTAGGTTCAAGAACTTCTGGCTTTTCAATATCCTTGATGTCTTCTTTACTGAGTAAGGCATGGACAAAATGATCAGTCCTCCCTAGGTCCTGAGACTGGAGGCGTGCGTTCCGCATCTCATTCTGCGTGGGGCGTTAAAAATGCAAGGGGTCTTCCATGAAGATTAGATAGGACATACCTGTAATCTCTTGACAATTTGTTCAGTACTTATGGGCGAGAAGAAGAAACCGCGTTGGTGTGCCATGCCGTTAGCCTGAGGCCCCACCATAGGCCCTCCTTGAACCATGCGTCCATTGTTGGACATGGATGACTGACTCCCGGTTCGTTGGCGTGGAGGTGCGGCATTTTGAGGGCCCATCATCATCATGGGGCCATTTGCAGGGTCGAGATCTCCAAAGTTGACATCGAGCAGATTGTTTGGAGAGCTGATGTATCCAGCATGCTCGACTTTGGCGGCGACCTTGTGATGAACGACCGTCTTTTGGTCTTCGCTCACAATATCAATACCAAGTTCTACATGGTCTCCCGTCTGTAGCTCATGTGGTTCAGATTCCCGGTTCTCTTGGGATAGCCGTGTGCCGTTCACGAATGTGCCGTTCGACGACTTGACGTCCCGGAGCCATATCTTGCCTTGGCGATCAGCCCATATCTCGGCGTGTTGGCGAGAAAGCACTTTGCTATCAAAAAAACCGTTGATTGGGGTTGGTACTGTTTTCGCATTCGTTTGACGACCGATCCTAAGGGTATCAGGGGAGAATGGAACGGATATGGTCTTGCGTTCAAAGGTGCCGTTCAGGGATAGGAGATAGAGAACCGGTAGGTTGCCGGTAGGTAGAGATTCCATCATCGGCCGAGCCATGGCCTGTGGATTAGCCATCTGACCCTGGGAGGGGACGATAGGCGGGGCTGCGTGCAGAGGACCGGATCCATTCAGACCGTTCATTAGTTGTGGCCGGCCAGCCGCCATCCGAACAAAATCGCCCTGGGCATCGGGTTTGGGGTTTGGCCAGGGGGCTTTGGGCTGGGGTCGCTTGCGTTGCGCAGCAGGTGCAGCATTCGGCCATGAGTTCCCATCTCCAGAGGGGGTGGCAACGAGAGCACCGTTGGTCTGCGAAGTCGAGGTCGCAACAGTCGATGTGGAAGAGGTGGAGGAAGTGGAAGCTATCGACGAGGACGAGTTGTTTCTCTGCAGGCTCTTGCGTGGCATGAGCACGCGGTTGAGCTCATCCGGGCTCATGACCTGGCCGGCGTGGCCACCGTTCATCCCGTTCACGCCCCAGGTTGGCCGGTTGTGTTGGGTGAAGGTGGGCGGGCTTGCGACGGCCGTCATGGGGGGAAGCGGGCACAGGAGCCGGTGACGGGGAGCGTGGAGGGCGAAGCGATGGACGAGATGGAGGCAGAGGCTCGGCTGCGGGAGCGTGCGTTGGCGTTGGCGTTGGCGTTGGCGTCGATAGTCGGCAGGTCGGGCACGGGTCGTGGGTGTCTATCTATCTGTGTGGCCGTCTCCGCTCTACCGGTTCGGCGACGATGGAAAATCGCTGTGTGGCATATAGGACGCGCAGAGCGCCAGCATAGGCGATCAGACGTCACGGCGACGGTCGGTCGCGCAGGCACGCCTGGGTCCAGCAGATGTATTAGCGAAAGGGACTCGGGGCGGATGCCACAACAACAGCAGCAGCAGCAGCAGCAGCAGCAGCAGCAATACAGAACAGGACAGGTGACGCCAGGGAGAAGTCGCGGGTGGCGCCGATTGCGTTGCGCACGACGCATCAAAGACGCGGCTGCCACCGTCGGAAAAGGGGCCAACACACCGGGCAATTGGTACGGAGGGTGTGCAGGGCCGGGATTCTCTGTCGTCGAGGTAGTGTGCCGTCGCGTCGCGATGCTAGGGCTGTGGCAAGTGCAGTAGGCCTCTGGGAGGAGGTTGTCGGTTGTCGGTTGTTCAGAAATCAATCCGACGACGTCGCTAAGCGCCCTTACTAGGAACGGATTAGCGTACAAGTGACCAAGCCATTGTCTCGACCAGCAGAGCCTCGCCTTATTGGTCCAGATTTTTACTGTCCGTGCGCCCTTCTACGTTTTAGTCCCCACATGAAACGGTATGCGACTACCCGGGTGATATGAAGTTATCAGTGCAGATGCAAGTTGACATCTGGACCGGGCCTTGACTTGAATGTTTCCTTTCTTCAACCCCGGAATAACCCTGCTCTTTGAGTAGGCACCTACCTAGGTAGATAGACCTCATGTGACTCGCCACCGTGTACCTATATATATATATCAGTATATAAGATATACATGTCAAAATGCAAACACATATCTCCAAAACAGCACGTGACCCCTCGTGTTCCATCGGAACCTTGTCGAGGTGTGCCCAGTGGTTGCTTTTACTACTTGCATACCAGGTTAAGGGGCGTGGAGCCAGGAGGAGGAGGGACAGCCCTGATGGATGTGGGGTCACGGTGCACAAGCCACATGTCAATAAGGTTCACTCTGGTCCTTGTTGGCAGCTGTTAGGTAGTGTTTGCAGGGTAGGTCGGCCGAACCGGCCCAGCGAGAGCCGCGCCAAGATCTGGGGAGGCTCTAATCGTCAGATGCATGAAATCGTATCGCATCACATCACCCAACCTACCTAGTAATTATCGAACCATCCCAGCAGTCAAGCTACGCGCAAGCCTCGATTTTGACGCCTTCACTTCGCTCATAAACGAGACCTTAAGAAACCACTACCGACCGAGGCTCCTTTTCCCGCCCTTTGTCGCTGCTTCAAGCAGGTAACCAGCCAAAATGCCACCGATGCCATCGAACCGCGGACCGCAAGGCCCTTCCACCACCGAGAAGTGTATGTGACTTGGACTATGCCTCGATCTCTCGATCTCTCGCTATAGGCACAGCACAACAGGGTTTTAACTGACGGCATCTCCAGTAAAAATGGGTGCTATGATGGGAGGCAGTACGTATACGGACGACCCAGGCTCTAGCAGACGATGGATGCAATTGACACTTCTGTAGCTGTTGGTGTAATTATCGGCTTCATATTCGGTTCGAATCCCCATCCTTCTCCGCCCCCGCCACCTTTTCTAACATGATATCTGCTCATACAGGAACCGTCAACATCTTTCGATATGGGGCTGGCACGAACGGCATAATGCGGACGCTTGGTCAGTATATGGCGGGCTCGGGCGCTACATTTGGGTGAGTGCAAGAAACAGTACAGACAATACTATCCGACGCCCCGGCTGACCACGGCGATGAAAAAGATTCTTCATGGGAATAGGTAGTGTTATAAGAACCGATGCCTCACCGATAGCAGTCGAAGCCTTTGCCCGAGCACAACGACGACCTCTCATAATGGCCGCCCAACAAGCCTACCGACCTCGCGAGAAATAAGCATGTGCACCAACCGTTGTGTGTTTGCATCTTGCCGGCCTGGCTGAAGGTTGAAATCTACGCAAGTAGGCCCAACATGGCAGTCGTGCAGCCCATCGGGTCCCTGTACTATTTGTGTACCAAATAAAGCTTTTTGCACTCGATACCAGTCTCAAAATCGGAGGATCGTCGGTGAAGTTTTTCACATGGAGACATGTTTTAATTTTTTTTGCTTGCCACTGTATATAAAAAGCAACCATTGGAGTGTTATGCTTATCATGACTATGGAGATGGCCATGGTGTTCTGCAGCTTCGCTTATCAAATCGCCTCAAGGTCGCAAGAGGTCTATCTAATCCGCCTATCATAATCGAATCAACTGCAGAGATTATAACACCTTTCCCAATTGGAAGACTTGCAAAAGGGGGAAAAGGTCCGCCTCGGTTCAGGGACTGCTGCGCTGTCGGAACTTGTTCAGGTTCTAAGACATCAGCGGAAAACAAATCTGCGCCCTCGACTCTTTGTACAACCCGGCAAATTCTTTTTCGCCGTCATTGATTTGTTTCCTCCATGGGGACGCCAGGCAATAAGCGCTCTAGGGTTACATAACTCTCAATCACGTACATGGTATTTCCACTCGGGGCTCGAGCTAAGGGACCTCACCGAGTGTCCTTCCCCGGGATTTACAATGTGATGATCATTTCGCGCATAGAGTATCTCGATTCTTTCCTTCCCGCTATTCGCTATTTTCAGCAGACCGAGCTCACCTCATCCGTCAAATCTCCGGTTCAGACTTAGAGCAAGCCACGATTCGTGGCACAATGATATCATGCCCGATAAAGTGGCTTGCAGAAAAGCAATGAACCATGCGAAGATCCCTTGCTTCAAATGCAAGGTTGGCGGCGTTCGCTGCTACTACCGTACTGCACGCCAATTGCTGTCATATATTCATATATTTTCTCGTATTTGTGTCAGGCATTTCCTTGGCGCGGTGTGCTAGTTACTACCTGTATCGTTGACCGCATGAACTGAAAGCCGCCCTGCTTACCAGCTGATAGATTCCACAGTATTGGTGTAACTCCAAGAGTCCTATACCGATTGCTTGGAACCAGAACTGCCACTCTCAGCCGTAGTGCTACGGCTCTATTATGCGAACAGCAAATGCGCTGCCTACTATCAGTCATGACCATTGCTTAACGCGCTAGGCATAGGGGTGTTCTCTTGTCGCAGAATCAGAGGCTACAGTTTGCGAATGAACTAACCACAGATTGAGGTAGGGCGTGTCGGCCTTCATTAAGCCTAGTTGTTCCAGACCCTTCAAAGCGCCTCATGGCTGTTCGTGGCGGCTGAGAACATCCCAATCGCCCCAATAGCCGCCCGCGATGTGCCTATCTTGATGACATTGTGTGTCGTGATCCGTCCGAGCAGCATGAATATAGAAAATTCCACCCGGCTTGCCACTTCCCGGCTCAACCGCAGTCTAGCTGGGTGAGCCTCAAAACCAGGGCGTCGTGTAGAAGCAATATGAAGTGCCCTTAAGTCATAAAATAACAAAATGTCTTAGGTTAGTATACTAGGCCCAAGCCCCTTACAGCTAGCCAAGCACGCGCGTTCTCGAGCAGGATCTAATTCATAAAGTGACGCTCTGCATTCCCCATCCCCATATCATAATAGAGGTTTCATGCCACTTGTTAAGTATTCAGGGTCTTAGAAACCAATTAATACTTTCCCTCACCCTCGTTGATAATTTGTGCTCATTTTGCAGCCGTCCCTTCCTTTATCCCTTCAAGATGAATTTCATGATGAAACTATCCGGTCTTACTGCAGCGTTATTGCCCTCATCACAGGACGGGTAAGCATTTCCTTGTTGTGATTTGGGATTTGAATATGAATGTCTAACAACACCAACAGAACATCCCTATGGGGTACATTTAACGCGCCCACGCTCCCCTGCTGGGTGCCTACCATCGATGGCTTCAGGAACTCATTGACAGCTCCATGGGGCCAAAGGACAGCTGACGGTAGCAATCCCTATACCCAGGCGCCCTTTACCCAAAACATTCGAAAATACGACTTCAACATCAGCCGTGGCGTGATAGCACCAGACGGGTACGAAAAGAGGGTAATCCTCGTCAACGGACAATTCCCAGGGCCGTTGATAGAAGCCAACTGGGGCGACTACATCGAGGTCAACGTCCACAACAACATCTTAGACCAGCCTGAAGAGGGCACGGCTATACATTGGCATGGTTTTCTGCAGACGGCGAGTTCGTGGGAAGATGGAACGCCCGGCGTGTCGCAGTGTCCCATCGCACCTGGCAAGAGCTTCACGTACAAATTCCGCGCTGAGCTATATGGCACATCTTGGTATCACTCTCATTATTCGGCTCAATACTCCGGTGGTCTCTTCGGTCCTATTGTTGTCTATGGCCCAAATAACGCTAACCACGACATCGATCTTGGTCCAATTATGATCAATGGTAAGTTAATAGAATTGCTGTCGATGGTATCTCTAACACATGTCTAGATTGGTGGCACGAAGACTACTACACGACCGTGAAGGAAGTTATGTCACCTGGTTTCGAAGGCCGCTCATTCTCCGACAACAACCTGATCAACGGACGGATGAACTTCGACTGCTCGACCGTGGCCGCCGGCGACGTAACAAAATGCACCAACAACGCCGGGCTGTCCAAGTTCAAGTTCCAATCGGGCAAGTCACACCGTCTACGGTTCGTAAACTCGGGCTCCGAGGGCGTCGAGCGCATCTCGATCGACGAGCACACCATGACCGTCGTCGCGAACGACTTCGTCGAGATCGAGCCGTACGACACCAAAGTCGTGACCATCGGCGTCGGCCAGCGCGTCGACGTCGTCGTCAAGGCCGACCGCGAGCCTACACGTTCCTACTGGCTGCGGTCGAACCTCACCTCGTGTTCCAATGCCAAGCAGCCCTTCGCCCTCGCCGCCATATACTACAACAAGGCCGACACGGCGGCTCAACCCACCAGCAAGCCCTGGGACGTCCCCGACCCCGGTACGTGCGCCAATGACGACCTGGAGCTCACGAAGCCGTATTATTCCATGGCGCTCCCCGAGCCGTCCTGGACGCAGAACATGGATATTAGCCTGACCCGGAATGCTTCAGGACACTTGCTTTGGCAATTCGGTGTATGTTGCTTTTCTCTCATTGCTCATTGTAAATATTACCAAAAAAAAAAAACAGATGAGCTGACTCGAGACCTTATTCAGGGCGTGGCGGCAAGAGTAGACTATAACAACCCGACGCTGCTACAAGTCAAGAACAACAACCTCAACTTCGGGCCTGACATGAACGTCATGAATTACGGGAGCAACTCGTCTATCCGGTTTATCGTGAACAACCCAACGCCAGCGTAAGCCCCCCTCTCATTCCTTCCTTCCTTCCTCTCCCATCTCCTCGAGGCGAACCAATCCGCTAACATCCACCCCCAGCCCCCACCCAATGCACGCCCACGGGGTAAACATGTACATCCTCGCAGCAGGGCCGGGAAACTACACCCCCTCCACGCCCCTGGTCCGCCCCGAGAACCCCATGCGCCGCGACGTGCAGATGGTGCAGCCCTTCGGGCACATCGTGGTGCAGATCGACAGCGCGAACCCGGGCATCTGGCCGTTCCACTGCCACATCGCGTGGCACGCGTCGGCGGGCTTCTTCTCGCAGATGATCTTCCAGCCCGACGAGATCGTCCGGGCCGCCGGCAAGATCCCGCCCCGCGTCGCGCAGACGTGTCGTGACTGGGACGCCTTTACGCAGCGCGTCGTCCCTGATCAGATCGATAGCGGGTTGTGAGATGGATGGATGGATGGGTAGGTGGGTGTCGTCGTCTATCTGTTTGCCTACATAGTGCATAATTTGTGGTTGCATCCTCGCGCGGTAGCATGGCATGGCATGGCATGGCACGGCTTGGCATGGCTTGGATATAAACAGTCCACTGTGTTCTCGCACACGATTCAGAACACTCATTTCGGAGGCCATGATCCTCTGGTATATGTGTTGCTCTCATATTCAACTATTCATATTCCATGATTACCTATAGACTAGATAATTATCAACCACCGCACAGTCAGAATTCAGTCGGTGAGGTTCCTCTTCTTATTCATGTTGGCCACATGCAATAGTTCTCAGTCTTACTTTATACTGTTACATGTACAGACGATCAATCGGGCGCAATCACTCTGACATAGACTTTTCTCAACTTCTGTTTACCTCTTCCTTTTCTCCCTTTTCGTCTCTTTCTCTTTCCTTTTCTCTTTTCCTTTTCCCCCCTCCTTTTTTTCTTTTTTTGGTGCCAAGAAAGACCAGGCATTCCCTTTCTAAAACAGATGTGTACAAAAAACGTACACATGACATTACGTGGAGTAGTGAGACATCAGAAATCAGATCAGGCGTGTACAGCTATGATAACGTATCTAAAAATATACATAGAAGCATCAGTACTAATCTCAACGACACATGTAAATTAATTTATGAATTTGTGGCATTGCTTTTCGGGTTTCTAAATAATATGTTCCAGAATTGCTTGAGTACATTATGTCCACTTTCTAAGAAGGTCCGACTACAATCTAATTAACAACAGACTTCGGGCTTAGTTTTGCCGAGTGTAAAAGTGGACGAGGAACGGGCTGTAAGCTTCCGTGGTCGCATACTTATTCTATTCAATGACTTCTTTCTATCTTACGTGTAAACAGTAATTAAAACCCCCAAAGAATGGACGAGTAATTACTCTGAACCTTCTAGATTGAAGTCGTGTATGTTGTAAGCCACAAATAAACACCCAGCGAAAGAATGCTACAAAATGGCTGCCACGGTCTTGCAGGTGTCGAGGCACCCACCCACCTTGATAACGTTCTATTTGTGCGGTAGCATAATTACCGGAATAGCGTTGCAGTTCTGTTTGGTGACAATAGCTCCTAGAAATCATATTGTCCCAAACCGCACCGAAAGCTGAAAGTTACCTCCTTGGCTTAAATGCCTACCTACTAACAATAAACAACATTCCACGAAACACCTACAAACCCAGCCCGTTCCGAATCCAATCCGTACGGCAAAGCATTGAATACATATCGAAACGCGAATATTGAGAGAGCTTTTAGTTATCATATACTAGAAATCACCCCCCAGCTATACCAGACAAGTCAAGCTACGTATTCAATATCCAATCCATGAAGGCCAGGCCGCCGGCCAACTCAGCCGAGGCGTCCCGTGCGGCTGACTTATATTAGAGGCTGATTCTTCAGCTAGCGATCGCCAGAGTGCAATGGCACGGTTGCATCCGCTACCTGCTTGCTGCATACAGTATGTAATCTAGATTAACGAACTTTCCCATTGCCAGGAAAAGATACTTTATTTCGTTTCGAAAAAGTGGAAAGGGTTATAACAAGTATGAAAATCCCAACTACCGTGAGCTACGGCACTTCTTAGCCGCCGCCGGCTCGCCCCGATCGTTCCACTTTGCCAGATGCCTCCCGTTAATCCCTACTGGAGGTAGGTAGATACTTAGGTAACAGGAATTAATTATAGTGCTTGCCTGGGTACCTATGTAAAGAAGCGCAACTGGGAGGAGTTCCTATCTCCGAAAATAAGTTGCGATTTTACTAGGTTTAAAGACCATCTAGCGCAGGTACAGTCAGACAAACTCAGCTCACAAGCAAGATAACCGAGCATATCACATGCAAAGACAAGAGCAGATGTGGAAGTATTGCGTAGTAACATTAAATTGACATTTCCGACTAGTACATTTCTTTCTTCATTCGCTCCCAACCTTGCTTCTTGCTTGCCGAACTGCGAGCAGCCAGCACGCGATATACACATGAACAAAAGAAAGCGGGCAGGTAGAGGAATGGAATGCGAGTCGTCGGTTTATCCTCGCAAGTCAATCTAGAAAGTCTTTTCTCCCTTTCGTCTAGCTATAGGCATGCGCGATGGAAAAAAGATCCCGTACCAAATCAAATCCGAGGCCGCCGATCCCAGTTCTGAGCTGATTAAAATTGGTTTAAAAACACACAAAAAGACATCAACGCAAAGGGTAGGTATGTGTATGTGCGAAAGCACCGGACGGGCAGGTAGGTAATATGTACAACAAGAAGGGCGTTTTAAATGCAGTAGGTAGGTGGCTCGAAAACAGGCGTGGATGACGGATCTTTGACGTCAAAACTTGCACCTTCACTGCGAGCGAAGGTTGCGTGGCGGAATAAATCACGCGTAAAGAATACGTGAACTGGCGGGAGGTATTGTGGTCTCGGTCGTTTTCATATGACTCGAAACTTATGGCGGGTTTGTTGCTGGTACTGAGAGGGAGATTCGGTTGTCGTCGGTTTACATGATGATGCAACTGGACTCCTGCTCGCCGCTAGGTTTCACACTTAGCGCGACACGGGCAGCCTCCGTAAACGCCTCATTGACGCCTCGATTCCTCATGGCCGAGCACTCGAGGTATCGCATAGCCTTGATCCGTCGCGCGACATCGAGACCCTGATTGTACTCGATCATGGGCTTCTTCTCGCGCTGCGCACCGTCGGCGGCGGGGGCGGCGGCGGCGCTGGCACCGCCCTCTTCCTCCTCCTCGCCGTTTTCTCGAAGATCGCACTTGAGGGCGACAAGGACGAGTTTCACGCCGGGGCAGTTCTCCTGGATCTCGCCAATCCACTTGCTCTCGACGTTCTCCAACGAGTCTTTGCTGTCGACGCTGAAGCAGAGCACAACCACGTCCGTGTTATCGTAGGAAAGACTTCGCAGGCGGTCGAATTCTTCTTGCCCTGCTGTATCCCATAGCGACAGCTCGATATGCACATTGTCCACAAATATGTCTGCCATCTTGATTAGTTGACTATGATCCAATTGCACGCAATCTAGCAGTCTGGTGTATTATCGGCATGTGCGAGCAGGGAGGGTCGCATTGGTAATATGAGAACAGGAGGCGTCAACTCACCGTGAACGTAGTTTTCAAAGACCGTAGGCTCATAGACTGTCGGGAAATAACCTCTTGTGAAGACGTTCAACAGAGATGTCTTTCCACTGGCACCATCTCCACTAGAATGATATGTTGTAAGCCGGGGGACCCTGTGCGTCGCGGGGGGCAGATGCGGCTGCAACCTACAGAAGCACCAGCTTGCGCTGTACTGTCTTAGATCCTCCCAATCCACAGAGCGGCATTTTGTGAGGCGGTAGCTGGGTTTGGTTCTTGTTCCGAGAAGCTTGCGAAAAGGGGGTGGGATACTCTGTGGTTTAGATTCGGCGGTAATAAGGTGAGTCGGCGGAGGGGACGGTGGATGTGGTTTGGTGATCGTTTCGCACGGCAGAATGGATCGGGGGTCTACGATGACGATTGCGGCGATTGCACGTGTTGGTGTTTTGGGGATGTGCTACTTCGTTAGCACGATTGGCAATTGGCGAAAGAGAAGTGAGTGAATGGGAGAAAGTTGGAAATGAAGGCAACGCCAATAGTGGATTGCCTTGGATGCACTTAATCTGTAGACGCCTGCCAGGTACACTTGGAGTGGCACGCTAGGTTAGCCCAGTACGCTAGACTGAGTGGCCAACCTAGAATCGACCACAATATCTACAGTACGAGGGTACCACAGTAAATTGGCGCAGGCGAGCGGTGGGTCGGTCTCCCACACGCCCACCTTCCATCACAAGTGGGCCCATGACCGGCACTCTTGAACCACTTCATGGCCACGAACCACTATCCGTATCATTTTATCTGTGGGACACATGGAATCTAGATGCGGGCGAGCAACGGGCCCCGACACGGGTGCTACTACGGTCAGATCTCCCCGGATCCCACTTCCAATTTGGTTAATAAAAAAGCCTGCAAGTTTTTTGTGGATTGCCCCTGAATCGCGTTGCAGTCATGATAGGTATTCTAGGTACCTATAAAATGCCAGCGTTAATGGGACTGAGAGATTACTGGTACGTACGTAGCTACTTAAGTAGGTAGGTAGTATAATGTTTTCTATGTTGTATTACTATTACTACTGCACGCTTTAAGGATTCGACTACGCACCCTCGGGCTGGTGGCGCAGGTATGATGCAGTCAGCAAGCAGATCCCGAACGCCACTGGTGCAAAAAGCCTTATACTACAATTTTACTGAATCAGGAACATAACACTAAAACGTTGATGCGCTGTCAGACCCGGATTCACTGTCATCTGGTTCATTCTCATGTGCTCAACCGCCTGGTTCTGTCAGAGTCGAGTTCGCAAAAGCAAGAGGTTTCTAGATTCGGGAAGAGGGGTAATTGGGGCTAGCGCGGTGCTGAAGCCTCACTGACGCATCTTTCGATAACGACAATTTGGTGCAAGTCTAGCCCCCTCAACCCTATGATAGTGGCGTGTGTAGTGTAAGTTCTGGCCACATGGCATAGATTTACGCCATGTAGCCATTTGATAGGTCTTCTAAGTCCTACAACCGGAGGTGTGGGGTTTCTGTGGCTTCAATCCCATTGATTGTAGCTTCACTTTGTCACTACGGTAAAAGAAATATCATGAAGCATAATTTCAAAATGTATCTTGCCGGAACCGTGGTGGCTCAGAAACTCATGTTCGGGGTGGGAATTCAACACATAGGAGGTCCAAATCGAACCACCTCGTAGTATACGTGAGCTAGCCGATACGGATATATCTAGCTGATCAGCTTTCTTCGTAATCCGTTGACAAACTCCCGATCCGCGTATTTTCCAGCACGAGCTCTTGCCCTATTGTCTGCCTCTCTGGCCTGCCGTTCCTGCTCTTCTAAAGTTGCCAGTCGTTTCTCCCGGTCTTTGTCTAGGTTTGAGGCCGCTTCTTGCATCGCCGCCAGTTTCCGGGCACGCTCCTCATCTGCCGCTGTATCTGATGCAGCCCCTGGACCATTCACTCCTCCGCTGCGACCGTTGCTGGGGCCATTCCTATAGCCGGATGCTCGGTGATAATCGCGGCGTTCTTTATCGTCGGGGTGGTCCCGACGCCGACCTCTAGGTGGCTCAGGGGAATAGTCCCGACGCCGCCTATAATCCTCCTCACTGCGGTCGCTACGACGTGGACTCCGTGACCGACCCCTGTACGACCTATCATTGTCATCCCTCTCTTCTTTGTGATCATCCCGTGAGGTAGATCGTCTCCTGCTATAGCGCTCTCTCCGTGATTCTGGTCTTTCTCTCGAATCTAACTTATCGTCGGAGTCGCGCTTATGGTATCGATGCGTTCTGTCTCTCGAATCACCGCGCTCTCGGGAATCCGACCGCCGATGTCTTCTGTGACGATGTTCTCGAGAATGTGATCTGTGGCGTTGCCTGTGGCGCTTCGAATGCTTCTCGTCTCTACCACGAGATGGATGCTTATCATCGGCCTGGCCCATGGATGCCAGTAATTGTCTTCTCTTGATAGGATCGTTCATCATAGCCTCGTACGCCTCTTGTTCTCGACGTTTGATGGCTAGTAGGGGATCTTCTCGAATCTTGGCTGCTACATCTCTTGCGCTGACGGCTGAGCTCTGAGGCGCGGCAAGGGCATCGTAGGACGCTTGTTTTTTGAGATTGTCGGTATCCGACCCGCGCGTGAGGATTGTATCGATCCTCCTCTTGCCCAAAAGAAAACCCTCGAGTTCTTCGGTTGTTCCTCCCTGGCCATCGCTGGGGCCCTGGTACATCCAATCCACTCGGTCGATACGTTTTCGGCCCCCTGCAGCCTCGAGTTTCTCTTGTATCTCGTTTTTGGCACGCTCCTCCTTGATCTCTTGGATGCGCGCCTCGGTCTTCTTCCTCTCGGCCAGCGCAGCCTGCTCTGCATCGTAGACCTTGGCCTGGTTCTTCAAGAGAGCCGGGTGGTACGACTTCTTGAGCTGCAGATCTCCACCCATATTGATGACTTATTTCCTCTCAGCGCGTGGGTTAGGCTAGGTTAGACAAAGTGTAGCCGCGACGCGATGCGTCGCTATTTTGCGCAACTGAACCAAATGAATCAAACTTGACGCGGTGGTGGCTTCGATGAAACGGTGATGGTTGCTGTCGCGAAAGGGTGTGCGTGCTCAGATGTTGTCGGCAGTGCAAAGAGGATGGTCAGAAATTGTAGATGTTGTAAAGTAGCAGAGTCCTTGCCACCCGAAAACTGCCACTACACTACCTAGGTAGGTACCTAACCTTAAGTACCTACATAGGTACTTAGGTACTTCACAGGTGCCTAATTCTACCTACCTAGGTAGGCTCCTAGCCTGGCTGAATAGTGGAGCAGCGCTAGCTTGAGCTCCCCGCACTAGCCTCTTTCGTGCTCTGTATCTGGTTGGCTCAGATAAGTACCTATCCCTTAGCAACAACCCGCGGGGATGAATGCAGCCTTGCTCTCTCAACTTTACAACTGCTGCAAACCATCCACTAACGAAGCTTACTTAATATCCAGCATAGTGCGCTGGCATCCATATTCTTCATACACATCGGCCCAACCGCGTAAAATCAAGCTTGCCGCGAGTAGCACCGTCGTTTCCGAGTTACAGACAGCCACCGACCGGAGTGCCTACCGTCAATATGTCGGACGATGATTTCATGCAAGAGTCGGACGAGGAGTACGAACACACTGCCTTCGAACAACTACGTGCTGCTGACCGTCCCCCATAGCTATGACTTCGAATACGAAGAAGAAGACGAAGATGATTCCGCCGATGTCGATACCGAGAACAAATACTACAAGGCCAAGCAGACTAAGGGTACGAATCCCGAGGAGGCCATCGATGTATTCCTCGAAATACCCGCTCTAGAACAGGAAAAGGGAGAATGGGGATTCAAAGGCTTGAAGCAAGCCATAAAACTCGAGTACCGGCTCGGGAGGTATGACAAGGTCAGCCCCCGAGAGCCCGGGCATGGTGGTCGCATTGTCGCTGACCATCAGAGCAGGCCGTGGAGCACTACACCGAGCTTCTCACCTACGTCAGGTCTGCCGTGACCCGCAACTACTCCGAGAAGTCCATTAATAACATGCTTGATTTTATCGAGAAGGAGTCCGAGTCCGAGACAGCCCAACGATGCATGGAGCAGTTCTACTCCTTGACTCTCACATGTTTCCAAAGCACCAACAACGAGAGATTATGGCTCAAGACAAACATCAAGCTTGCGAAACTCCTGCTAGACCGCAAGGAATACTTGTCTGTAGCTAGGAAGCTCCGTGAGCTTCAAAGGGCCTGCCAGCGAGAAGACGGCAGCGACGACCCGAGCAAGGGCACTTATTCCCTCGAGATATACGCTTTAGAGATACAGATGTACGCGGAAACACGGAACAACAAGCAGCTTAAGGTACTGTACCAAAAGGCACTTCGGGTGCGGTCGGCGGTACCACATCCCAAGATTATGGGTATTATCCGCGAGTGTGGTGGCAAGATGCACATGAGCGAGGAGAACTGGAAGGATGCCCAAAGTGACTTTTTCGAGTCTTTTCGGAATTATGACGAGGCCGGCTCGCTTCAACGGATTCAGGTTCTCAAGTACCTGCTGCTTACCACTATGCTTATGAAGTCTGATATTAATCCTTTCGACTCCCAAGAAACAAAACCATACCGGAACGATCCCCGTATCGCAGCTATGACCGAGCTAGTGGATGCGTATCAGAGAGACGATATGCACCGATATGTCAACGTGCTCCAGAAGAATCAGGACATCTTGGCTGACCCCTTCATTGCGGAAAATATCGACGAGGTGACCCGGAACATGAGGACCAAGGCAGTTGTCAAGCTCATTGCACCCTACACAAGAATGAAGCTGGGCTGGATCGCACGGCAACTCAAAATAACCGAGACGGAAGTTCAAGATATCTTGGGATACCTGATTATCGACAGCAAAATTCTTGGCAAGCTTGACCAACAATCTGGCATTCTAGAGATAGAGTCTGGCGGCGATACCGAGCGGGTCCAAGCACTTCATGGTTGGAGCGAAGCACTTGCTGGCTTGTGCTCGGCCATGTTCAAAGATAGCGAAGGATTCCGTGTGATGGATACGTCACAAGCTGAGGAGGCTTACATGCTCGCTGGGCAGAGCTCGGGGGGTCGAGTGCCTCCCGGCAGAGGTAGTAGAAAGGGGCCCAAGGGCTTCTGGGCTCCTGGTACCTAGGTGGACCAGCCCAGACGAACCTGACGGCAAACATTGCTTCCACGCGACGTATCATCATAGGGGCAGAATCACCACGAAGGATGTTATTACACGACGTCTTCATCATAGACACCGTGGTTCATAGAGAATCGATATACCCAAAGATGAAGAGAGAGGATTGGGATGACTATGAAATGTACGGCGTGGGACAAGAGTTAAGCCGTGACACCTATGAGCTCACGTTGATTCGTGGTAATACCCTATAGGGTAAACACCTGGGCATGGAAATGATTTCTAATGATCACGTTTTATGAATGTTGCTGCTAAGAAATTAATCGTCGTCACGTACCTCATCAGAGATTAGCAGGAGCTACCAAACAACTATTGAGCAAATGTCAAGCTAAGTTTAATTTCCAGCTGTAAGTCAAAGCATGCGGTGAAGATTTAGGTGAAAACGTGTCCAGCGCTCAGGGGTTAGCTGCAGCACCAGCGCAAGGCATTGATCTCCACTACGGGACGGCCAACCAACACTATTCGCCCACTGCAAGACATGATTTAGTAACGCCACCTGCTATAACTAGCTGCAAAAACACCAACAACAAACAGCGCCCGATAGGAGAAAAAAACATTCGGTTGCCAACCTGTCTTTTATATAACTAACCTCATATTTCCACGTTCATCTTCCTTCAAGGCACATATATCGTGAGGTTGCATGTCCAAGATGTCACTCACAAACGGCAAGGTTATAAACTCTGAGCCTCTGGTAAGTACCGCCAGCCTGAAACTTTTCGGCTCACGCTACTTGCCCAACTCACCCATTCTGATATCATGAGACGAGCGGTGTAAAAGTCTGCGCGGAGGGTTCATAAACCTCAAAATACCAAACACCAAGACACCCGACGTATTAATACCTTACAATTTGACTGACAACATCTCATCATAGGCTCCGACAGAAGGCAAATGGATCAAGCTCGTCAAGTAAGGCAGCCATCACTTCACTTTACTGCCTTCATATCATCCGTGGACCAAAACCATTCATACAGTCACCTTATTAGCTTTTATGAAGAATCGTGACAAATCTTATAGATGCATAAGGAACAAGCCTCACTTTGATATATCACAACTATCACCCCAGCCAAACACCCCCTTCCCTCCCCCGTCTCACCACAAACGCGTCACCACTAACACATCCCCTAGGTTAACCTACAACGACTACAAGAACCAGACGCGCACATGGGAATCGGCGGAGAGGACGACGCGGGCACAGGGAAGCGGTGTAGACGGCGTGGGCATCCTCGCGATCCTCGAGAAGCCCACGGGGCCTGAAATCTTGCTGCAGAAACAATTCCGCCCCCCGCTGAATCAGATCGCCATCGAGCTGCCGGCTGGCTTGGTCGATGAGGGAGAGACCGTCCAGGAGGCCGCTGTCCGTGAATTGAAGGAGGAGACCGGTTACGTGGGAACGGTCTCCGAGATGTCGCCTATCATGTTCAATGGTGAGTACCTACTTATAAGGGGGGGCTTTTGTTTACCTAGTTAAGCCTGCTGTAATTCTCCTTTGGGCTCTGAATGCGAAATAGGTGGTGTGCGTGAGGAGAATCGCCAATTATATGCCACTTCTTTTCGTCGACGGCTCCTTGAGCTCTTGCCGGGGAAGCTGGCTCATGCCGATTGCTTTCTACCCCGTTTCGCCCATCCCGTTAACTCTTCTCAATCAAGAGATGTTCGTCCACTAGTTAGGCGCTAACGCGATAGCAGACCCCGGAATGACCAATACCAACACGGCGATCTGCTCTGTCCAGATTGACACGACGTTGCCAGAGAACCAGAACCCAACACCGAGTCTCGAGGACGACGAGTTCATCGAGACATTCACGACACCTCTGGCCACGTTGTATGCGGAGTGCAAGCGGTTGGAGGCCAAGGGCTACGCTATCGACGCGCGCGTCGGGACTTTTGCGCAAGGCATCGAGCTGACGAAACGGATGAATTTATGATTTCTCAACATTTGCGGCGGTGTATAATCAAAGTTGCACCAGCTCTATTTGAAGGGTTGCAAAGAGATTCTTGAGTCCTATATGATGTGTGGGTGATGAGTTAGAGAGGCCTTGTGGTTGGATGGAGGAAATGGATGACGATTGATTGATTAGTGATCATGTTTGTCCGCACCCCTTGCTTTAATTTCACGTTTACTGATCGATCGATCACTGCGGCTGGCTAAATAGGAATTAACTAGACGGGACTAGAATGATTGATAATGGATAGAATAATAGACTTTCATGATGATTTCCAATTGTGGTTGATTTGTTACGTCCTGTTGCCTACTGTATTGATATGGTGTTGATGGGCGGTTGTCGAGTATATAACCTGGGCTCTTCTCCTTCACAATGAACCCTTTGCAACAAGAAAAAGCACAGATCCGTTCAACAGAAAGTAAATACCAAACCACAAATCCACAACACAGTCGATACACCTTCGCAGTCACTCAGTCAGCATGTCTCCCCGCCTCGTAGCCATTATCGGTGGGACAGGAGCCCAGGGCGTTCCCGTCGTCAAGGAGTTGCTCAAGTCCGGAGACTACTCCGTCCGCCTCCTCACGCGCGATACGAACAACGCCCGCTTCAAGGAGCTGCAGACCTACGGCCCCGTCGAGGGCATCGTTGGCACTTTTGCTTCCGAGGACACCCTCCGCGCTACCTTCCGCGGCGCCTGGGGCGCATTCGTTAATATTGATGGGTTCAACAGTGGTGAGAAGGCGGAGATCTTTTGGACTATCAGGGGTGAGTGCTTTTTCTCTTTGACTTATTCATGCTGTAATGGTGAAGTCATACTGAATACCACGTACAATGCTAACCATTTCACAGTTAGTACACTCCTCACAACCAAGACTTCCCAAAGCCGCGCCACAACAAATTCTAGAAAACGTATGGCCGAGTATTTAAACTAACCTTGTAAATTTTCTCTCTCATAGGCCTGGGAGCTCGCCCTCGAAGAAGGCGTCAAGTTCTACGTGCACGGGAACCTCGACTACGCGTACAAGAAGAGCGGGTTCCGGCCCGAGTTCCACGCAGGCCACTACGACGCGAAGGGACGCATAGGGGAATGGATCCAGCTGCAGAACCGGGACGCGGCGGTGCGCGGGCGGATGCGCAGCGCGCTGTTCACGACGGGGCCGTACATCGACATGACGATCGGGAAGAACACGCCGTTCCCGCCGAGCGTCGAGGACGGCGTGGCCGTGTGGCGGGCGCCGCTCGCGCAGGGCGCCATCCCCTTCACGGCGCTGGACGACGTGGGCGTCTACGTGAAGTGGCTGTTCGACAACGCGGACGGCGAGGCCGACGGGCTGGACCTGCAGGTGGCCGTCGAGCACGTCACGTTCGCGGCGTACGTGCGCGCCTTCGAGAAGGTGACGGGCAAGCCGGCGCGCTGGATCGACGACGACCTGGACGAGCACATGGACACGACCTGGGGCCCCGGCGCCGACCTCCCCTCCGGGTACAACGCGGACCCCGCGGACCCCGCGACGATGACCATGCGCCGGAACTTCTCGGCCTTCTTCACCCTGTGGAGGAACTCGGGGGGGAACAAGGGGGTCATACAGCGCGACTACGCACTCCTGGATAGGATCTATCCGCAGCGGATTAAGACCGCCGAGGAGTGGCTGCGAAGGGAGAATGAGAAGGGGAGTCTCTGGGAGAGGATCCAGCCGGAGAATTTGGGTCATATCTTGAAGATTACTGAGGATGGGCGGACGGGGACGATTTAGGTGTTCTCCCTGGATACGTGATGCTGCAAGCTAGCAGATTTCTGGGGTGGGTTGCTGCTGGTTTGCGAAGTATTGCTTTTCTCGATACCGTGAGTGGCAGTTGTAACACGGGGAAATACACGCAGGGATCTGTCAAGGTGCTTGAGCGTTTAGCACACTTTCGAGGACGTTGAAGGAAGATATAGATTAACAGTCATTACTGCTTGAGCGAACAGCCACTCCTTTAGTTATTCATGTCCCTCCCTTTACTTCATGGAAATGTGTGTTATAAAGCATACCGCATCAGAACACGGAGTTCATCCTCGTCTCATCAAGGTTACATTCTATAAGCACCACCCGATCGCCCTTAGGCCAGAACAATGTCCCATCCTCTGCCAACACACATTGCTCTAGATTTTCCTTTGTCAACCAGTTGCGAGGGATAAAGTAGAACCGGTTATAGATCGCCCTGGTAGTTGATTGAAAGTTACTCTCTAGCGGATATGAGCACAACCAGAGGTCTCGGTCAATAAACACTAACCTGCCTCCCAGAATTATGCCAAGGGGCATCAACATGTGCGAGACAACGTCTGAAGGCGGAGACGGAGGATCGAGAGGAGGATGCGGTAACCCCTTCCCATTATTTTCGTGCAATGCTGTCATTGGGATAATGTTTAGATAATTGGTAGACCCTTGGCCGTACGTGGATTCGGTGGTGGATACAAGAATATGATGTGTGTCGTGGGTTATTAGTGCTTTGTTGACGATTTGTCTAGTCGTGGTCTTATTCTCAAGGGTCATTTGGGCCAATGCTTGCGATTCAGCGCTCGATGTCTCCGAATTCCTCTTTAACTGATTTTCGGAGTAGACCATAGACCAAACTATATCTAATGTGTCCCATTTATAGGCATCGATATGATGGAAGCCACACCGAAGGACGATATCTGACTGAGTTGGGTGATATAACCACTTCTCGTGCCTGCTGGTTGCAATGTGGGACTTCGTAAGGAGTTTGCCATCTTTGGTAGTATATACGAGAACCCTTTCTGCCGTTGATACAATAAGGATGTATTTGTTATCGAGACTAAAGATCATTTCCTCGATGTTACCGTCATCGTTAAGTCTCGGCGGAGGCAGTGCCGATGGCGATGCGTTCTTGAAACCCCCACCGAGTTCCCATACTTGTATGGTACCGGCGAGGTCAGATATAGCCACTAATTGCCCATCAGGACTCCATCGGATATAGGTGATAGGCATGTAGTTGTTGAATCGGGTGAGCTTTCTCCCTTTTGTAGCGTCTCTCTGATAATGTTCCACGTTGCCATCTTCGTATCCAACACAATATGAACCACCGTCAGGTGCAAGAGAAAAAGCAGCGACGCCCTCAAACTGCTCAACCAGTTCTTCGGAGAACTCAGGAACTACCTTGGGGGATACGTTTTCGATATTTTTCTCGTCAGTATGTTTATCGGTGTCGAGGAAGAGAGCCAAGCTGTTGGGTTCCCACGTGTTAATGGTCCCATCACGAATATCATAAAACCGGCGACTGTCAGGGCTGAATGATATTTCTGTGACCAAGTTCCCAGATGAGAGCTGATAGATAACACCGAAGCTCGTAAAGTCCCATATACGAATAGAGCCATCGGTACGACTAGTAGCAAAAAGTCTTCCGTTGGGACTCGCCGCGATCTCATCAGCTATCCACTTCACCTCGACATGCTCATCTGTCGTAGGATGCCACTTGAAGACGGAGATAGCTCGGTATATGCCAAGGATATGACCGGTGACTGGGTTCCAAGTAAACCGATCAACAGCAAACCAGGGCCGGCGTTGGTCGATTCGCATGCTATTTGCTCTTTTGCATCTATTGATGCATCGCCCGTCGCGGAGCCCCCAGACTGAAAGCGGCGCACCCCTGTACGATACCCCGACTTGGGTCCTGTCCGCATTGAAAGCTACACCGACTGGTGAGCTTACTAGAGCATCGTCGAACTGAGCCCTATCGTTCAGAAGATCGCGATTTAGTATTTGCCAACCTTGCCGAAATCTGTCGCAGGGGATATGTCTAATAGTGTTATCATCACCGCCCATAAGTAGCTTCTTATCGTTGTCCGCAAAGACCACAGTCCTTGCCTTCACATTTGGAGGATTTGCGGCCGACGAGAGAAGTTCCCCGGAAAGGGTTGACCATAGCTTTGTACGCTTCAAGCCGTATGTACATAACTTCCCACCGTTACCGTTTAATGCAAACGCCTCAACAGGTTCTCCGTGATGGACCACGGATAGTTCAGCATAGTTTGACGCGTCCCAAATGTAGACTGACCCTTTCATGTCAAGAACCGCGAGGTATTTACCGACACATGCTATTCTCCAGGCTTGCACCTCGCTTGGCAGAAAAAGCCGACAAAGATTGTCGTTCCAACCTGTGTCTGCTAACCTGGAAACTCTGATGTTCGCGGTCCTGTGGAATTGCCTCTGCATGATGGTTTTCGGAGGGCACATGGCTGGAATGGTGTAGTACAGCACTCCTGGGCTATTCACGATATAGCTGGCGAACCTGCCCATTAGCTTTGTGATATCGACCGCCCACTCGCTCAGCAGCTCAAGGTCCGCGCAACGATGCATAATGAGATCTGTTGACTCTTTGCGCTGCTTTACATTGTCAACAAGAGTTGCTAAGACCTTCGATGCCTCGACTAGGATTTCTAGGCGCTGAAGTAATGCCAATGCGTGAATCCAGGCTAGAATTCCGGGGCCACGGAAGACTTTTACAAGAGCATCTAGACATTCGGATGACGAGAAAGCACTGCGACTGAGGTGGAAGGGCCAGTTAATGGCGGAGTAAAATAGAAATGGCTCGCTCGATTGCAGAGCATGTTGATTTTGTAGTAATCTCCATTTCAGATCCTTATCTTCGAATAATGACAAGCTCCTTGAGAACAAATTCTTGTGGCTCCTTTGCGAGTCAATGCGAAATTCGCTCTCTGACGATTGAGTAAAGTATTCGCGGGTAGTATGATGGAGTAATGTCACTTTGTCGTATTCGTCAACTTGTACAAATTGTCCGCAAGTTTCCTGGACGGTTCTTTTAAGGTCAAGAAACCCGGAAAACTGGGGATGGAGTGCTTGTGATAGCTCCTTCAAGCTAAGGGGTCGTTGGGCGCAAGTAGACCACTCAAGTAATGCCCTAACGAGCGGCATGTCAGACTGTCGGATTGATTTTAACATATGTTTTTCCATCCGCCGGAACATCAGCGTCATATCACTTGGAATGTCATCGAGGACTTCCCGAATCTTTTCTTCGGTATGGCAACTAATCATCTCTTCGAGGACGAGCTTGGCCCAGAGAAAGTTCCCTTCCGACCGTTTCATTATGTCTTGTAAGAGTTGGCGTCGAAAGTCACTGCTTCCGCGCATGTTATCCAGCTCCATCCGAACCAAGCGCTCAATATCTTTCTGGTTGTGCCCTGTCGACTTTTCTATTCTCAACGTGGAGATGCTCCGAGAAAGCCGATTGAAGCTCGTAGAGATAGAATCGATATTCCTGCTAAAGATCAAGATTCTGACAGGTAACCTATGCGCAAAAGACTGAAGACAGTCGAGAAATATCTTGGGCGAGTCGCACTCATCAAGTGCGTCAATCACCCAGTATATTGGCCCAGTGAGATTTAATTCCAATAGTATCCCTTCCATGACTCTCTTCCATATCAGAAAAGGATCTGATGAGTCGAAACCTAGACTCTCCCGCGAGGAACTGGCTAGGAGCCTCCTGAATTCGGGCTGACTCTTTGAAAGCTGGAAGGTTAGAGACTTGAAACAGTTCGCCACAATGCTCTTAGAAATATCAGAGTATTTAAATAGGAAAAATTGACATGGCAAGTCTTTTCTTTGTAGGTGATCGATAACGAATGTGGATAGAACAGATTTCCCGGTAGCTGGAGGAGCAGTGTACCACAGTACAGCAGGATCAAGTGATGATGGGTCAAGCCATGAGATAAATTCTTTCTCATCTAGAAACCACTCACATGTATCCGGAATCCAAGAACGTCGAATCGCGTCGTAGTCAGGTTCAGTTGATGGAACATTGCGAAATAAATCCTGGATATATAAAGACTCGTCCGCCAACGTCTTGGGATTGGGTGATTTAGTTTGGGTTTCTGATCTTTGGTCTCGGAATTGCGTTACTAAGGACTTAATTGCATTTCTCACAGCAACGTAGTTTGGGTCCATTGGGCTCGAGAATTTGCAGACATCGTGGTGATCAGCTTGTAATGGCCTAGAGATCTCTGCGGGATAGCCTAGAACTGAGGAGTCTTTCTCTAGCACCATTATCTTCCACGGTCCGATTGAAGTTGCTAGTATCTCATAGAACGACCAAATTGATAAGTTTGGGGCAACATGACGAAACTGCTCGTTGAGTTCCTCAATCGCAGGTGAGCTCTTGGTTAGATCCGAGATGAAATATTTGGTTGATTGAAAGGATGCAGCTAGAACTTTGTTGAGGGTTTTAGCCAAATTTGTACCGCGATGAGGTGTTGACAGAAATATGATGGCTGATATCCCTTTAACAACTTGCTGGTAGTTTGCGTCATGTAGACCTAGTAGGTATGCCTTCTTGACGACTAGGCCGCCCATGCTGTGTACCACGAAGATTATCGGATTCAGGCCAAGATTTACGTCCTCTCCAGAACCGTCTTTTCCAAATCGCATTTCAAATAAAAGCTCCTTAGCAAAGTCGGTAATGTTTGAGACTGATTTAGTTGCGCTGCGCCAATCCGCATTGTATCCAAATGTGAATATTCGGGCGCTTTCGATACCAGTTTCGGACGGCAGCCATAGTCCAGGCCAAAAGAACGAGGGGTCGTGATCTTTTGACCACGTTTTCCTACTATGGCCACCTAGGCCATGGACGAAGATTATATCAAGAACAGGATGTTCCGGTTGATGAATTATGTGAAGGCCAAGCCCGGATGTAGAAGGTGAGGGGCTGCGATGGTGCAAAACCGAGTTGGCCGCCGAAGGCACGCTGAGTAAATCGGAAGACCGGCCCCTTGTAATATCAGATTCAGACGATCCGGACACTTCTTTATCAAAATCACTTTTTGATTCCCTCTGCTGTGCTCTTTTGGAGCGGAAGCGTTTTAACTTTATAAGGTTAGGGTGACTTTAACTAACGAGATAGGATCGGGTAGTAGATGTACTGACCATTTTAGGATTCCGGCCTTATTACAACTATGTAGAGTACCTTAGAGGTAGATAAGTTTACTCTGTTCCCAGATGGGACGAATCCGAAACGATAAAGCTCTCCGATAAGCGGGCTCATACCGTATAATGAAGAAAGTAACTCCTGGTCTGGGAAATGGAATCGAAAGAGGAGTGTACAGTCTTTTGGAGTATCATCGAATATTAGGTCTCAGCAATGCATTATTTCGAGACTTCTCGTCATTTAGTTTGTGAGTCAGGTTTGGATAAGACCCGGCAGCGGCGGGGTCATTGTCTGCCTATCTATTCTTTGGTACGCCGCAGCCACTGCAGTTCTTCTTGTTGGCATAGGGTCGTATTGGTATCTCAATGTGGTAACGTGCCGGTGGAGAAGGGCCTCTGGCTTAAGGCCATTCAAACTACTTAAATCCTCCGATGTAGAGTTGGCATTTGGGCCCATGGCGGCCCGCCAAGAACCCATGGGCTTCCGTGGGCTGGGCTTTTTATAGCCCATGGGCTACTTGGGCTAGGTACTTGGACTTTGGGCCCTGCGATGGCCTATTACCGCCCTTGCTATACTATGGTTCACGAAACCCTGCAACCTCCACCCTCGTTTTCTAGCGACAACTTCAAGCCAGGGCAATGAGCAAGCAAGGGCACCAATTGCCATGCCCTCGAATAAACCTAAGAAGCTCTTGAAGAGGGCATGGAACAAGTTCAAGAGATCTCCCGAGCCTTCACCAGCCGATGCTGCGCGGCGCTTGGAAGATTCATCTACCTCCACGGCCAGTCTCCCTCAGCCTCATGAGCAGCCACCTTCCACCAGCCTCCTCCTACCAGGTCTACCGCATGCGACAACTATTCCCACTCAAGTCGATGAAGCGGCCTCCCTATGGATGGAGGCATATGACAGCCTTAATCAGGAAGACGAAGACCTGGTCCATACGTACGAGGTTCTTCTTACGGCTCAGTCTAGCACTGCATACGCTGCAGACGGAATAGTGAACTTATTCATGGGGTGTCAACGCCCTATGCGCATGAGTCTGATGAAATCTCTTGCCCGAGATGCAATAGCAAAGGCAGAACAGAACTCAAGCTATCTGGAAGGGGTAGTTACCGCCGCTGAACTTCTGGGGATGGTTAGCAACGGCGTCGGTAAGTTGCTTGACGCCTATCCGCTTGCTGGTATGATACTCTCTGGGGTTGCGGTAGTGCTTCCCGTTATCGTAAAACCAATCAAAGCGCGGAAGCTAATTGCAACATGTTTGAAACACGTCTTGGAGCAAACTGAGTGGTATATGAGCCTCTCACGCACTCTACTCAAGGCCAATTGGTCAGACGACAAATCGTTTGCACAACACCGTGGAGCCATGCGGAATGCTCTGATACAACTATACAAGGCCTTACTTCAACTAGAAATGCGCTGTGTCTGCCGGTACTACGATTCACATGTGATCAAGGCTTCGCTTAAAGAAATGCTGTCTCTAGTAGATTGGGACGGTGATCTCAAGTCACTAAGAGAGCTGGAGCAGGATATGGCTGGAAAGATCAGCGAATACAACATTCAGGTACTTGTAAATGAACTCCTTCGCATGTCCGCTTGTCAGACCAAACTTACTACGGAGATGAAAAAGACGACGACCGTTCTGGATTCGATTATGAAACAGAACGAGGATTGGAGGGATGAGCAAATGCAAAGGCATCGAAACATGATGCGGGAACAACTTAGCGCGCTCATCGGGAAATTCAATACCACTCCCTACCGAGCCCACATGATGCGCAACAACGAAAGGGTAGAAGGAACTTGTCAATGGTTCTGCAATCATGAGAAGTTCACACAGTGGCTGGAATCAGAATCTGATCCCGTGCTAGTCGTCTCGGCGGACCCGGGTTGTGGAAAATCGACGCTTGCGCAGTATCTGATCGAGACAATACTTCCTCGCGAGCAGCCTAGCGCAAGTATATGCTATTACTTCTTCAAGGATAATCCGGAGCAACGGACGGTATTTGCCGCTCTCTGCGCGCTGCTCCACCGCCTGTTCGACAAGCAACCAGAACTAGCCGAGACCTGCAAGAACCAGATTCTAAAGTACGGCGAAAGGCTCTTCACGGATCCACAACTCCTTTGGGAGATATTCATGGAAGCGGTTACGTCCCAATCTGGCCAGGCGGAGACTACTTGTAATGGCAGCATTATCTGCGTCCTGGACGCCCTCGATGAATGCGACTCTGCTGAACGTCGCATGTTACTCAAGAATTTGGATTCCCTTCTGGCCACCGGTGCGACACAGCATGAACGGCCGCGAATCAAATTTCTCTTCACGACTCGCGGGTGGCCCGATATCCTCCAGCAAATCAATGTCATGGAGTCCCGGATATTGAGGCTTGCCGGTGAAGGCAAGAACGAGATGGACGCAATTCAAGAGGAAATATCATTGGTAGTCAGTCATCGCCTGAAGAAGCTTGCGAAAATGAAAGATATCGATGTAGAATCACAGGAGGTCATCGAACGTGCTCTTGGAGAGAGAGGAGCATCCCAGAGAACTTATCTATGGGTCAAGCTTGTTTTCGAGGTACTGGAGGCCAATTTCGACGACGACCCGGACGAATGGGCACGTCTTGTCAGCAACCCACCCGTAACAATTTTTGAAGCTTATGAAAAGCTTCTGCAGCACGTCAAGCCAAAAGACAAGGAGTTTGTCAGACTGCTTGTATCCTTAGTTTTCATAGCAAGACGGCCGTTATCTCTACGCGAGATGAACACTGCTATCGAGGTTCGCAACCACGTAAATAAAAACGATGTTCCCCATTTAGCAACTGATAAATCTTTTCGGTCCCGCTGTCAAGAAGAGTGGAGACACATACAAGTATGTAGGCAAGCAGTTATATTTAAAATAATTAAAAAAAGAAAAAAAAAAAAGCCTACGGCTCCTAGGGAAATAAATATATATATATATAAAAGAATAAAATATATTATTATTTTTTATTTTAACATTTTTATTTATTTTAAACTTTTATTTAACAGCTTAATATATAATATTAATAAAGTAAACTAGGGTAAAATAACAAGATGTAGAATTTAAGAAGTAGGTTATATATATTGCTAGTGGAACTGGCAATATATGTGGACTACTGACTATATGTAGCAGCTGTTGCTAAATAGCTACCCCGCGGAGCGGGGTGGGCACTAGGAATAATGGCTTATTAGGATGGACCTTTTAAAGGTTTTTATTAAATATTTTTAAAAGTTTTTTTTATATATATTTTTTAATAAGTTTTATTTAATAATAAATATTAGTTATTAATAAGGTTTTTATTTTTTAAACGTTTTATTTTAAAAAACTTTAAGTTTTAATATTTTTTATTAATATTTTTTTAGCTTAATTTTAATATTAAAAAATAAAAATTATATATTAAATTTTTATTTTTTTATTTTTAATATTAAATTTTTTTATAAAAACTTAAAATATTTTTTAATTTTAAAAGCTATTATAAAAGTTTTTTAGTTTTTTTTTATATTTTATTTAAAATTTTTAAATATTAATTAAACTTATAAAAACTTTTATTAAAAAAAAAAAAAAAAAAAATATAAGCTAAATAATAAATATATTAATTATTTAATTAAAAATTATTAAATTTAAAATAAAATTAATTATTTATTTTAATTTATTAATAAATTTATAATATAGTATAAATTAAATATAAGTTTTAACCGCTATAAAAATAATTAATATTATATTATACTATTAACTTTTAAACTTTTTTTAATAAAAAATTAAAATTTCTTTTGTTTTTTTAAAGTATATTTTTAATATATAATTTTAACGTTATATTTTTAACAAAGTTATAATTTTAAAATATTATAATTTTACTTTTAATAAAATTAACTATTATAGCTATAATATATATATATTATTTAGCTTTTTTATAGGTTATTTATTGATTATTTAATAAATATATAAAATAAACTTATTTAAGTTTTTTTACTGTTTTTTTTAAAGTTATAAAATATTTTAAAAATATTTTAAATAAATATATTAAATATTATATTATTAATTTTTTAGTTTTTTTTATTATTTAAACAACTAAATAAAATAGCTTTTAAATAAATATATAAAATATTTAAAAATAATAATAAATTATAAAACTAGGTTAAATAAATAGCTAGTTTTTCTCCTAAGTTTTTAAAATTTAATAAAAGCTTATTAAATAAACTAATTAAATTTATTAATATTATTATAATATTTAATACTAGTAGTTAAAACTTTTATTATTATAAAAATAAAATAAATAAAAGTTATAAAATAAAAATATATAAGCTTTATATATTTAAAAATAATATATTATATATTATTGTTTAAAAAAAAATATTAAATTATTATAAGTTTTAATAAAAAAATCCTTTATATAGTATAATTATATAATTAAACTAATATTATTATTTTTAAACTTTTATTTATTTTAAACTTAAAATAATATAAAAAATAAAAAACTTATTTTTTAATAATATTTTAATTAGTTTATTTATTATTTATTAATTAATAAAAAAATATTATAGTTTAATATTTTTAACAGCTTATTATTCGCGGATAAATTTTAGTTAAATAATTATATATTTAATATTAATATAATATAATAAATTATTAACTAACACTATAACTTTTTAATTATTATTATAAATAATAATTATTTTAATTTTTTATATAATATTTAGTTTTTTAAATAAAAGCTTTAGTTATATTATTTTTTTAATAGTTTATATTTATTTAATATATTTTATTTTATATAATAATAATAATATAATAATTTATTATTTTAAGATTTAGTTTAAAATATTATTATTTATATTAAAAATATATTTTAAAATTAATTTATAAGTTTTTTAATTTTTAATATAATTAATATTAATATAGCTTATTAGTTTTTTAAGCTTTTTATAATAAATTAATTTTATATTTATTATATTTTTTAAATATTTATAAATATATTTTATAGCTAATTTATAAGCTTTATTTAACTTTATTATAAAACAGCTATAAAAAATAATAATATAAATAATATTAAGCTATATTTTTAATATAATATATATTAATAATTTTATAATATTTATATACTAAGCTTTATTTTTTATTATAAAAATATAGTTTATTATTAATAAGTTAAAAACTTTAAATTTTAATAAAAATATTTTTAAGCTTAGCTTTTTAAAAATTAAAATTATAAAGTATTTTTTTAATATAAACACTTTATTTTAAATAAATTACCCGATTAAAGCGATTTTTTTTAATAATTATACTTAAATAATAAAAATAAAGTTTAAAATTTATTATATTAAACTTATTATATAGCGTAGTTTTTATTTTATTAATTTTTTTAATAAAAAAAACTATAATAAAAAAATTATTTATATATATTATAATATAAATATATGTTTTAATAAATACCTTAATATTAATATTTAAAAATATAAAGCTTAGTTTTTTTAAAAAAATAAAAAAAGTTTTATATTAAATTTTAAATACTAATTTTAAGCTATATAAAATTTTATTAAGTTTATAAATTTAATTTATTCTGTTATTAAACTTAAAAAATTGTTTAATATATATTTTTTTATTTATTTTTTTATAAAAAAACATTATTTTATATTTATTTATTTAAGTTTAAAATTTAAAACTATAATAATAATAAAAATAGTTTTATAACTTATAAACTTAACTATTAATATAAAAGTTTTATTATAGTTTAAACTTTTTATTTATTTAAAGCTTTATATTATTTATTAAGCTTTATAATAAATAATAAATTTATTTAATCCGCGCTTTAGTTTAAAAATTTATTTTTTTAAAAAAACTTTTTAATTTATTAATAGTTTATAAATTATTTAAATTTTATTATTAATTAATAACTTATATTTATTATTTATTTTTTTATATTAACTAAGCTAATAAAAGCTATTTTATGTTTATTAAAAAAATTTAAGCTTTATTATTTTAGTTATTAAAAACGCGTAAACAACGTTTAAAAAAAAAACTATTATTTAAAAAAAGTTAACTCCGTTAAAAGCTATTATAGCTTTATATACTAAGTTTATTAATAATAATAATAAAAAATATTTTTTTATTTTATTTTAAAATATAAATTAAAATAGCTTTTTTAAACTATTAAAAAAAGTATTATTATAATATAGTTTTTTATAAGCGTGTTATAGCCCAGGCGTTATATATAGCTAGTGCGGCTGGTGGCTAGTGCGGCTGGTGCGGCTAGTAGCTTATGCAGGGGCTAAAATATTTACTAGCTGGTATTCACTGGGTAACTGCTGTAGTGAATACCTTCGTAGGCTATATATTTAGGTGTAAATTCCTGTACCTATTACGCTTCTTTTCCTTTCTTTTTTATATAGAATATTAGCTTTTAATAATAAGTAAATTAAGTGTTTAAACCTGTTGCTTTTATTATATTTATTATAAAGCGGTTTATTTTTAACTTTAAAGTTTTTAAAAATAAATATTAAAGTTTTAACTTTAAATTTAATACTTTTAAAATTTCTTTTTTTTTTTTAAAATTAAAATAAAATAAAATTATTTTATTATTTAAAATAAATAAAAATCTTTTTTTTTAATTTTAATAGTTTCATAATAAATATTTTTTTTAAATTAAAAATATTTTAAAACTTAACTTTTTTTTAATATAATAAATATAATAAAAGCAGCAGGTTTAAACATTTAATTTACTTATTATTAAAAGCTAATATTTTATATAAAGAAAAAAGGATAAAAGAAGCGTAATAGGTACAGGAATCTACACCTAGATATATAGCCCGCGAAAGTATTCACTACAGCAGTTGCCTAGTGAATACTAGCCAGTAAATACCGTAGCCCCTGTATAAACCACTATCCACCCTAGCTACACTAGCCTTCACACCAGCTATATAGCGCTTAAGCTATAACATTTAAACCTTTTATAAAATAAAGCTATAAAAAGTAGTATTTTTATTTTTAATACTAGTAATTATAGGTTTAAAAATAAAATTTAAGTATATAATATTAAAAGTTAATAATTATTTTTTTAATAATAATATATATACGGTTTTTTTTAAAAATAATATTATTAATATATATTATTTTTTTAAAATTTAAAAATATAATATAATTAATAATAATTTTATTTTAATATTTTAATATTATATAAAGTTTTATTTTTTTATTAAAAATTAAAACTTTTTTTTAAAAAAATAATATTTATTAACTTTTATTATTTAAAAATATATTAAGTTTAATAATACTTTATATTATATTTTATATAATATTTTATTTTTTAATTTAAAAATTAAATATAAATTTTTTAAATAAATAGTTATATATATTATTACTAGCTAATATTTAACATTAACTTTATTTATATTTATTATAATAAATAAGTATTAAATTATATTTTTTAAAGTATTTATAGCTTATTTAATAATATTATTTTATTAATATTAATTTATAGCGGAAAAAAATAAAACAATTTTTTAGTTTTTATATAATATTTTAAAAATACTGCTAATAAATATTAACCTTTAATTTAAAATAATAATATAATATTATTATTTAAGTTTTTTTTTAATTAAAAAAAGTTTAAAATATTTTAAAAAAGTTAAATATAAATTTTATAAAAAACGTTTAAATTATTTTAATAAAATTATTATAAATAATAATTTATTAAATTAATTTATTATATTTTAAAACTTTATTTTTTTAAGTTAATATATTAATAAAGTTTATATATAAAGATTTTAGCTTTTATAATTTTTTTATAGCTTTTATTTATACAAGGTTTTTTTTATTTATTTTTTAATATATATTTTATAAAAATAAAATTTTTAAATAAATAAAATTTTAATAAAATAATTTATTAAACTTTTTAAGTTTTAATTATTTAAATAATTAAATTGTTTATATTAAATTTATATATTAAAATTAAAAAAAAAAATATAAAAGCTTATATTAAAAGTTATAATATTAATATTATAATTAAAAATATTGATTAAATATAAGGTATTAATTATTTAAATAATAAAAAAAATAGTTTTTTTTTTATATTAAAGGTTTTATTTTAAAAAAGAAATTTTTAGCTTTTTTTTTTAATAGTTAAAAAATTAAAATAAAGTTAACCCTAGCTTTAAAATAATATATAACGTTATAAAATATTATTTATTTTTTTTAGCTGTTAATTATAAAAATAAAAACATAATTATTAATTTTTTTAAATATTATTATTTTCTTTTTTATTTTTATAATACTTAGTTTAATATATTTTTTTATACTAAAAAATTTTTTAATTATAAAAAAAATATTAACTATAGCCCAAGTTTAATATATATATTAATTTTAGCTTATTAGCTAACTTTATATTAAAAGATTTATTAAAGTTAATTAAACTAAAATCTTTTAAAATATTTATTAGTTAAAGCTTTTTAAAAACATTTTAAAAAGTTTTTAATAAATTAAAAACTAATAATATAATAACTTTAAAAATTAACTTAAAAGTTAATTTAGCTTTAAATATTATAATAATAAAATTTAATTTAAAAGGTATAAAAAAAATCCTGTTTTTAATAAAATTAAAATTAATAAAGTTAAAATTAAACTTTTTATTATTTATAATTTTTATAATTATAAATAATATATTAAATTAATTTTTAAATATATGGCTTTAAGTTTTAGTTTTTACACGTTTTTGTTTTTTACTGCTTTTTTTAATTTTTTTTAACTTAGTTTTTAAATATTTTAATAATAACGTTATTTTAATTTTATTTAAAAATTAAAAATTAAAAATTAATAATTTTTTTAAGCTTAAAAATTATAAACTTATTTTAAATAAGTTTAATAATATTAAATATAGTAATTATAATATATTATATTATAATATAAATATTAAGCTTTAAATAACTTTTAATTATTACGCAAGCTTTAAATTTTTTTTTAAGCTTTTATTTTATTATTATAGTTATTTTTATTTTTGTTTTTATATTAAACTAAACGTTAAATTTAAAGCTTTTTAAATAAAATTTTTTTATATCTTTATATTAATAAATAGTTAAATATTTTTTTTATAAATTTAATATAATTTTTTAAAAGTTTTATTTTAATAATAGTTTTTAAATTTATTATTTTTATTTTTACGCTTATTTTATTTTTTCTGCTAAAAAACTTTTAAATAAAGTTTAATAATAAAAACTATAATATTTAAATTAAAAATAAAACTTATAGTTTTTAGTTAATTAATTAATTAATTTAAAATATATAGTATTTAAATAAATTGTTCAGCTAATAATAATTAAAATATTACTACTAAAAAAAAAAATAAAAAAGTTTTTTTAAAAAATAATAATTTTAAAATTAAAAAGTTAAGTATTTAAAAATAAAAAAAATAAAAAAAAAAAATTTTTAATTAAGCTTAACGTTTATAGCTAATATTAAAAATTTCTAGCTAAAATTAAAAAATAAATAGCTAATTATATTTTTAATATTTTAAATAAATATTATTAACTAAAATTTTTAATTAACGTTTTTAATTTTTATTTATTTAAAAAAAAAACTTCGTTTAATATTTTAGCTAGTTGTTTTATTTACTTAAAGGTTTGTTTAATATTTTAATTAACCGTTTTTTAAAAGCATTTTTTAAGGGTATTTTTTAAAGGTATTTTTTAAAGACGTAGCTTTTTATTTATTTTTTTATTTATATATTAAGCATATAAAATACTTAAAAAATAGCTTTTTTAAACATTTAAACGTTAAAATAATAGCTTTTTAAAATATTAAAATAAATAAAAAAATAATTTATTAAAAAAGTAATATAAATATATTAAATAATATTTTAGTAAAAAATAATATAAATAAGCTGTTTTAAGTTTATAACTTATTAAAAAAAATAAAAATATATATAAATATATAAGCAAGCAGTTATATTTAAAATAATTAAAAAAAAAAAAAGAAGGGAGCCTGCGGCTCCCGGGGAAGTAGGTGTATATATATACAGGGGAGTGGAGTGTACCATCATCCTTTATTTCAACACCCGCGTCATTAATGCCTGCGGGTTCTTCATTACTGCTTACGATGGGCGCTTATTTTTCATTCACCAGACTGCACGAGAGTTTCTATCTTCAAGTCCTTTAGACGTTCATCCAGATTTCCAATGGGCATCCTCAATAACATCGCAGCTGGCCCACAGAACCATGGCAGAGAGCTGTATTGCATATCTATCAATTCACCGCGTACGTTCTTTGGACCTGACCGATATCTTATATCGTGGCAACAAATATTTATGGTTGAGTTGGTCCGAATTTCTTCTCTTGTATGATAGGCCGTCTGAAATAGAGTGGGAGGCCCGAGATGTGAGAAGAACTATTTCCGAGCACTATGAGTTCTTCAGATACGTCCTTCAGCACTGGACGACTCATTTCCAACTCTGCCAAGTCATGGATGGGAATCGACTTGTCACTGATGTGGGACTGGACTTCATCAAACCGTATCTTTCGCTATTTGACGGAGACCGGCCGGTCAACCAAACTTGGGCTGCCGTTACCGTAGACGTAACCAGAGGGTCCGCAATTATACAAAAACTAGGAGACTATAGATGCCTCCTGGACAACCAACATACTCTGGCTGAGATGGGCCCATATATCGCTGCACTATGTGGCCACGTTCGCCCTTTGCAGGAAGCCGCCGATCGACCCGATTTCCCCTATATGTCCCTAGGGATTTCGGCCTATCATAAATCCGGAAAACGAAGCAGTATACAGGGTATAGCCGAAGATTTAACTGGCTGGGCGGTTGTGGAGGGTTGTGAAGTTGTATTGCGCTATCTCTTGGATACCTACCCTCACGTTTTGCCTCGCTGCGGGCGACTTCTGCGGGACCTCTGCGATGATGAAAACCCGGTTCTCACCATTGTGTCCGTGCTGCTCGAGAAAGGAGCGTCACCGAATGAGCGCGAAGCTTTCATATCGGACGAATATTCAATGCCACTACACGCGGCTCTCTCCTCGTTTAGTTGGCCCGAGGTGCAGTCAGATCTGGTCGAATTGTTGATCAGGAACGGTGCGGATATCAACGCTATCACATCATATTCAGGGTATTCAACAATGCACTGCGTTGCGGTGCATAGACGAACGGGTTTTGCGCAACTCGTTGACTTACTTTTACGGCATGGTGCTGATATCAATGCAAAAGACCTCGGAGGTTATTCGCCTCTAGTGGTAATGTGTTGTAGGTCACTGGAGAGCAATAGCATACCGATACATCACGGAATTCAGGAACTTATACGCAGGGGAGCGGATCCGCATCTTGGTGGCCACAATGGATACACAGCGCTTCATTTCGCATCGTTTCGAGCAATGCTGCTACCCGTCCGAGAATTGTTATATTTCAGGGTGCCCGCCGAGTGCCGAACCGCATGCGGGCGAACACCCCTCCATCTCTCTTGCATGACTTTCATCATGTACTTGATGGACGGCACTCCTTATAAGGACTGGACTTCTGTGGGCTCGACGTCACCATTCTGGTGTGTACGTGAGGATAGGCACTATCAGCTCTCAGAGCTTTTTGCTTTCGACATTTCCTCGAATCAGATTGAAAGTGATCGCGGCTCTACGTCTTCACATGTAGAGATGTTACAAGAATCTCAAGGGTCGAGCAATAACGTTCGACATTTCGTGGGACATCATAACAATAGCGTGGAGGAGGAGGAGGAGGACCTAGCATCTCAGATGCCGCAAAATCCCTTGCACAACTATGAAGAATGCCCTAGGCCCACTAGTGCATCGACACAGATGGAAAGTGGCTTCCGATCGCTGAGCCCTCGACATACAACGCCATTACAAGCTCAATCCGAGTCCCCCCCTGCATCAAGCAACGTCGATTTCGCCTCTGACCAACCTCATAGACAAGTCGAAGTTGACCAACGCAGCGAACGTAGTACAGCAAGAGATCTAAGCATAGAATCACCTCAGACAATGAATCTAGAAACTACAAGAGAGTCCTCAGAGTTGTCTAGACAAAGATTGTTAGACAGCGATCACATCTCATTCACCCAAACTTCGTCTCTTCCTCGTGTACGTTCCCAGGAATCTCTCGAATCACTGGAATCGCAGGTATCTCTTCGAATAGATTCAATCACGCGTTGGACAGTCTATTCCAGGGAGCGCGCCGACGTTATTGAGCTCCTCGTCAAAGCCGGCGCAGACACCAACAGTCGTGACGCCGAGCTCTGTACGCCGCTCCACTATGCCGCGTTGGCAGGAGACCTTTTCCTCGTTGAGCTGCTTATCAGGCGCCTGGGAGCAGACCCAACGGCACAGGACGGACACGGCCGGACAGCATTGCATTTTGCATGCTGTGGCTTCCGATATGGAGCGAATTGGGTCTATCCAGATGAAGTGGAAGAGATAATCGCGCTCAGGAGAGGCATCATCGGGCTGCTCATTGATCGCGGGGTCGATGCAGACATTATGGATTGGGACGGGAAGACGGCGCTGGACTGCGCTCGGCAGCACGAAGAGGATAAAATTAGCGAATTCCTTGAGGTTCGTATGGCGAATCGCGCGCCAGTCGACCCGGGTGAAAGGATGGAGCATACCGAGAATATGATTGCGGAACAGTTAAAGCGAGACACCATGTGGAAACCTGTAGCATGCGAGCGCTCGTAGTCACAAGAAGATAAAGTTTTTGTAGACTATTATGTAAACAGCTAATATTATATTAACATTTAGCTCAGGTAATAGGACATCGACATTGCTCAAGCATAACGTTAAAAATATATGGGCTAATTATGTTGCATAGGATTAACATTGCTAAACATAATTATCAGGCAATCTAGAAGCGAACAGCTTGAGTTTTATCTCAACACGATTTGAACAAGTTGTAATAAGTGTGACATGCGACTGGGGAGAATTAGCGACTGTCTCAGCCAACTATGAGGAGATCTCATTGATACTTCCGCGGCGTGGCCTCTGTGCCATTGGACCCATTCACTTAGCCATGATTCATGTCACCAGTGAGCCGCATCGCTGTTATTTGAGATGATCTGGGGCCTCGCGTGTTGTGTCACTCTAGGAGCTGCAACTTCTATCCTAACGGAAGCTCGAGCCTAATGTGAAATGTCAAAGAAATATGAAGGCTTCGAACAATACCATTGTTAAGATCATGCCTGAGTAGACCTGATCTTTGTCATCCTAGAACTCCGTAACAATATCTTTGTACATTGTTACCCCATTTCATCGATCGTCTCAAGGTTCAATGAAACTTGTCTCAACAGCTCTAGAACATAAATATCTCAGGAATTTACCCAGAACTCCAGTCTGAACCTCCTCACCACACCAACAACCACAGCTCCCACTCAGCCCATTAACATCAGTAAGTTAATCAATTCCATTCAGCTCACAAAACCAAACCACACACACAATATGCCTGGCAACACTCCTCCTCCTAAGCCCCCTCCAGCTCCCCGACCCGGGTTTGCAACACCTGTCAAGAGTGACAAGCCCAAGGTGCCCATTCCGAAATAGAGGTAGACAGTACACCAGTTTTACAATCTACCCTATTCCAGAAGTTTCAATATTCGTCTTTCTTGTAGTTTCAACATCCCATTCTTTTCAAATGTTTACATAAGCCTTCCTATTGCAGTAGCTATGTCACCAAAATACACTCATTAACTACGAATATATTTGACTTTATATGCGGGAATTCTTGCCAGTGAAATAAACTGATAAAAGGAATCGTAAACTCCTGCAGTTATATAACATGTTCAATCTAATAATTGTTGCTATATATATTTGTCTCAAAATAGGAAAGTTCATATATACGCATTGGGAACTACTTGCCCTTTTCTTATTAAGACGTAAGCCGGTGACACTACTCTATCCCCAACAAGATTCATGACCTTGCGTAAAGATTGTCCGGGTCCAAGGCATACCATACTCTCTCTCTCTCTCTACGGCAATGATGTATGAAAGTTGAAAGTCTCAGTCATTCACGGTATATGTAAGTGATCAGAGTAAGTCTTTTTAATGCATAGAATGAAAATCACTTCTCGCTGCATTCCAACGCTTAGCTGGGAAAACCGTGATGAGGATAACTACCAAGAAAATCAACTAGAAGAATTTATTGAGCTGTTGCCTTGGATAACTAACGGTCTTGCTGGACTTGAAAGATAGTCGGTGTATAACCTCGCTCTTCCAGTGCATATTATAGATTCATGGGTATCTCGCGGGAATAACGGCTCCGGAATATTAAATCAGTCGCTTATTGTATTCCAAGGACTATGAAACGGGACTTCAACGCTGTAAAACACTATTGTTGGAAGAGGGGGATGAACGACATAGAACGGGGTTTCTCGGTCGATAGAGTTCCTCCCGGTGTTATTACTAGTTTCCCCATGAAGAAATGGCGCTGGTTGCAGTTATCGTGACTCATCTCGTGATGAACGCCTCTCTGGTGCTCCTCACCGTCTGGTGCCATCTGTGCCAGCGGGCCCCCTGGTAATGGCCACCCCTCTGGCGGTTCCCATGGTAGTGGCAGTTCCAGTGGTGATATTGGTTTCTTTTCTCGTGGCATTCGTTGTCGCCTTCGTCGCGTCACCCATTCTGGCGTTTCCTGTCGCTCTTCTTGTGGTATTTCCGGTGGTGTTTCCCTCAAGCGTTGTAGAGGTTGCCACCGAATCATATTGCTAAAGGTGACAAAAGAACTATCCCATAAGAATGGAAGAAGGTCGCTGCTCCTCATATTCGTCGAAAATCTTGATTCAGGACATAGATCTGTAATCTCGAAGGAGTCCATCTAGTTTTCGCTCGCGACCAGAAGAAACCAATTTGGAATGCCCTTCCGGCCACCTGTGACCTTATACTTTTTACAGCTCCCAGGCCCGGGATAGCATGTGCGAACGACGACATCGCCATCTCTGCCGGACTAGACAGTGCATGTCAGGCTTTAGACATTCATACGGAGCATGCGGAGGAATAACACTGAGAAATTACCAATGAGATTTCGATGATTTTCAGAGGATCTAGTTTTCTCACTAAGACAGCAAAGGTCCTACCGGTCTGTTCCCCTGTAATTTTATAGATGTTATATTCATAGCAGGACGAGACTTTGCCGGTCGGCCTTTCAAGAATCCAAGTACTGCCTGAATTGGGCTGGTATCCGTGTATCAGACCTGCCCATCTAGTTAAGGCCGGGAACGTCACGTACCACAAGGATGTGTCTAAATGGAGGATTGGATATAACCTTTGGGATGTTAACGACTAGACGCTCGGCAAATAGTTAATGCTCAGCTAGACTTACCGTGGGAATCAAGGGATCCCAGCATCGCATAACGGAAATAGTGGATTCTGCTATAGAGACGCTGTCTTGAAGCCTATTTATGGCATGATTTGTGCTGAGTCTATATGGAAATATAGCGTGACACCACCCATAATGATAACCTTGGGTCCCCAGGTGACTGATGGGAGGCCAGACCAGGATACAATCCTCACACTCGGTGACCGAAGCGATGATGCGAGCGAGCTCAGTCGGTGGCAGCTTAGGGAGTTGTGTTAGTGCAAGTACGCGTTGTTCCTGAATCGCGCGCCTGTACGTCTCGTATGCAGGATGAAGAGACATGGCAGCCTCTGAGGTGATATCAGTAGAAGTAATGATAATAGTAGCAGCGTTAGTGCTGATAGCGTCTTGTGCAGAGCTCGTGGATGTCTCAGCTCACGGAAAGGAGAAATACAGAGAAGGTATGTTTGGGACCGATCGATTCGGGTGCTGTGTATTTGGTTGTATGTACCTTGGGCGTCTCCTCGCTAAGCACAGCGATATCTATCTCTAGATTTATTTTACGTACCTACACGTAACTACCACATAATATTGGAAGGCGCGTCATCTTAGATGCGTACATTATACCTTAGCGCCCCGGGGGGGTTGTAGGTAAGGGTTGCAGGCAGACTTACCGGCCTTGAAAGCCTTGCTGTAATTGGCACTAGATTTTGTATGCTTTCGACGGCACGAGACGATTGCTACAAGGCTTTTATATATAAAATGCTTATATTTTAAAAGTATCCTTTTCAAGCAAACCGTTTAACCGCTGTACGACCATATCGAGTGTGAAATCATGTCCAAAATAGAAGGGGTAGCGGCTGTAGAAAAGGTAGCGGCTGTAGAAGGGGTAGCGGCTGTAAAAGGGGTAGCGGCTGTAAAAGGGTAGTAGCCGTAGCCAGCCGTACAAGGGCAGCCCCTGTACACTACCCCACTTCCAGAACCAGGTATATACCCCTAAAAAAAAAGACCCCACATAACTCTACTAATAGCATAGCGGATTAGCCACCCGCTTTGCTGCAGCTAGTACTCGTACACCTACCGTAAAGTATAATGTTCGAGTCCTGGCTGCGGCGAAGCGGGTGGCCCCCCTTTTTATTTTTTTCTGCTATATCTCCGTTATATTTAACGGACATAGTTACAGCAAACGAACATAGTTGCAGCAAAGCTTTTTAGCTAGATAGATTTTTATTTTAGATATAATTTATATATGGACATAAAATCGATCGCTCGATATAAAATCGATCGCTCGACATAGTTTCGAACGTCGATATAGTAGATACCCCGTAAAAATTTAGTAAGGCAGTTCAGTAGACATGCTTTCCAATTTTCGACATAGTTGCTGCAACCCTTACCTATACCCCCCCCGGGGCGCTAAGGTACTTACCCAACATTCGTATTTTGCGCATCATGACTCGACAGGTACGTTCTTATGTAGATAGTAAGTGTCTATAACTCACTACATCCCTAGCTACACCCCTACGTAGGTGGGTAGTGTCTTTGAGTAGTCAAGGGCTGTATTCCATGCATGATGGAGGTCAATCGCCTCGGTGACTTCCAAGCCCGGCCAGTCTCGTCGGCTCGAGTTTCCCCATAGTGCCCTATCCTCGCCCATGCTGTCAATGAATGCAGGTTCTGCTGATTCTCCAAACACGTCACTGCCTGATATGTCTGTCGCCTCAACACTTTCATCCAGAGTCCCATTGAGTCTCACAGGGTAGCGCGTCCAATGCATCATCTTTTTTTCTGAAATACGCCTCGATTGTGGTTGACTATACTGTTTTTCATCTCGGTGAGGAGATCGATGATAGTACCCGCCGTTTTCTGTGAGACAGACGACATATCATCAACAGCGATGTGTAGAGAGTCCAATTCATTTTGCAGTTTTTCATGGTGCGAATGAAAGGTACTGCTGAAATCACCAAACTTAGTAGCAAGGATCTCAGTTTGCTCCTCAACGGTGTAACTTAAGTCGTTGATCGACTGGTTGGCTATGCGTGTGCTGGATAGGAGTCCACAGGTGGTGTTACTGAAGCGGTCAAATCGCCAACAAGCTAGCTTGTCATCAAATCGGACTCATCACTTCACTAACCAGCCTAAAGTTGAGAATATTAATGTGTGCAACAATCTGTTCATTAATGCATTCTATTTTACTCTCGCCGAGGAAAGATTTGAGTCGCTTCCACATTCTATCCGTTTTTCTTCCAACTTCAGCGGACTGAAATTTCTGCGCAGAATTGAATAATGACTCGAGATCTGCGATACATGATTCAACATGTCTAGTCAACTCCGTGTCATGGCGGGCAAGTGGATAGTGTCTGAGTTGCTCGAGGACCTCATGTAACTGCAGTAAGTGACTAGAAACTCTTCGGGCGTTGCTTGGTCCATCCTTTATTGAGGAGAATGTGGTGTAGAGCACTTTTGAAAGCTGTGATGCGAGGACAATGAAGGCCACCATATCCGCACCGAGGCCAATCGCGTTCATTTTCAGCTTCACTCGCCAGAAATGATAAATAACCCTACGATCCGCTCATCAAGATATAGTAAATGAGAATGTGGGTAGAGGACTAGGACTATAGTCGTAACGAAACGTCGGCGTCGACAAAGTATAGCTCTAACAGCAAAACGTAGAGGTAGATCGAACTCGTTATTAGAATTCACAACATTATAAACAGCGGAAGTTCGCTAGGCTCGGTAGGTGGTCGTATAGACCTAGAGTCGTTAGGTGAGTTAAACTCCAGCGTCTTGATTGGCATGCGATAGCGCACCAGATAGAGAGCTTAGCGATACACACTGCAATTTGCTTGCGCCTCACTTCGCCGATGTTCTGGCCAATAGAAAATATTCATGCTTGTCTATGGGCTGTGATAGGTTGGCTGGGTTGCTACTTAGTTATAATAGGCGCCCCCTACGTAAGTAAGTACATATGCAGCAGCGCCACGATGGTTCAGCTCTGAAGCAACCGGTGAAGGAAAGGACTAACGTCCACGGTGGGAGAATCTCGAATACATACTATTCCTTGTATTTCTCCCCGATGGCGCTTTTATCAAGAAATGCAACGAGAAAATGGGCCTCGCTAGGCTCGACTGTGTTCAACGTAGTTAATCTTTCGGATGGTTGCGAAATATGTTCTATCACGCTGGCTTATCTATTGGTATAACATGCAGTATTATCATGTGACCACGCCTGTTTATTCCAATTTTGGACATGAATTCGAAGCGAATTTGGTATTGGTTCCAATCCCAGCATCACGCATGTATTCATCGGACAGTTGGTATATCTACCCTCCAACTCGAATATAGATGTGACACAAGTGAGATGGATATCCCAAAAACTAAAGGACTTAGGATTCAGGGGTTGCATACGTCCCTATTAAAAGTCACTGCAGTTTCTTATAGATCGATTCCTTGACTGACGCTGCGTGCGTGCTGGCAGCTTCTTAGACTATGACGTTTCAAGGCGGAGGCATGAAGTGCACTGACTATACCCCTTAGACACGACAGCCACTAATTTATAGATCTTCACTATCGAGTTTTTTTCCAGTCACCGGCGTTTCTAATGCTTAGAGAGCCGAAGCAGAATAGCTGAAGTACCAATAATATCTTACTAAGACATGAGATTCTTATGGGTTCAAAGGAAGTCCCGGGTTGATATTTCTCATCTACCTGATTGTATTTGTTATGTTGAAAGAATACTAGATCAAGAAGTCATCACATGTAGGTAGACTAGAAGCCGTTGAGATGCGCCAGGTAGAGCTTGACGGGTGTGGCGCCCGCTAACGTTTCACTTCTCGGCACTCGTGGCGAGTCCGATGTGTTGTTTCAGGGGCTATTATTGACAGCGCGAAGATGTTCTGCTGGAATGGATGGCCATGGTCCGTGTTATCTACCCTGATATATCAAAACAGACCCGGGTATGATTTTGTTAAATATAAGTAAATAGTTTTCTTAAAGATCGCGTCAGGAGAGTCGTGGCGGTGCAGTTGTCAGACGTCCTCATGAGGAACTCAATTCATAATTCAAGGTTACCTGCACTGGTATGTACTACGCAATTTTTGTGGCGTCAGCGCCAATTGCATCATTTCGCCTACGAGCGTTTATCGATATGTAAGTAGTCGAGTTGCGATACCTATTTCTCAATCGGCGCTATTACTGTAAGGATCCTAGGCCAAGTTGACTTGAACGGGAGTCACCTTAATATCTGACGCTAGCAAGCGACGGCCCCTTCGATTCAAATGTTTAGTGTCTGCTCGCGATCGGAAGACGCGGGTATTATAGCTCACAAGCTCCCTTTCTCTACTGCGTACCCATACTATCGGTTGCCTGGGTTTGACCAAGAAAGCGTGCTTAATTCCCAGCAAGCCCAGTTCAGACCTCAGTTGACGGCAAATAGAAATGCTAGCAACCCCTACAAACTAGATTAGGTTAGTTCTGATACGATACCCTGGCGGATATTAAAGCATGAAAATGTCTTGCATATCGTAATGATGTCCTGGCACGTTCACACCTGGACCATAAAAGGCCCGGACGTGCGACACATATCGATGTACGCAAATCCTGAAAAGTCGTGAAGGGGGGGTGAGCTGAAAGTTCCTGTTGGTTGTTGGGGTTTCCGAAGTGGCAATCTTGCAGTTCATTTGGATACCAACCATGGATGGGGATCTCGCCTGGCATGCTCAAAGCGGTAGGTCATAGGGTCCGATCGTCGTCATCTCCACGCCGCTATACGCCCCGGAGCTAACAATTTAGTACAGTAAGTATACATACGAGACCCAGGTTCCTGACCTGGTTTTTCCATCTTCCCCAGATATAACTGGGCATTTCTCCTTTAATTCCCTGTGTCCCTTCGCTTTCCGGTTTTGGATTTGTGATGGGTTGGCGCCTGTTTGCGATGTAGCGGTTGGGGAACGATTTCTTTCACCACATCTTCTACTCTAGACGGAACTAACGGAGTTGGATCGAAACTAAAGCGTCTTCCACCTATTCATTAATTTCCTCTACTTCTAAGGATGATGCGATGAACGACTAGCTGGGGCTTCGTCGCGATCATGGCTACAAACACCTTACATGCCAGCGTCCTCGCTCTGTGGCTACTTATAGACCATGTATTGAGCCAACCCACGACCGCAACCTCCTCCACACCCGCGATTTCCGCTCTAATATCAACGTCTACGTTTGTGTCGCCATCATTGAGCCAAAAAAAGGAAAGAGACCTGAGCGATGACGATAAGATCGGCATCTCGATCGGCGTCACCTTTGCTGCCATACTCCTAGTCGGGTCCACCGCGATTTTATGTGTTATTAGGTCACGGCGTAAGGCTTTATCGAAGCCGCAAACACGGGTGCTGGGCCCGGGCGAGACCGGCGATGAGAGTATGGGTGTTGGGGATGAACCCGGAAAGGGTAAACAGGTATATTATATGAGCCCATCCCAGGCTGGGAATCAAGTTTTGCTTCACCATGCTTCAGATGGGACTATATATCAGGCAGGGGGGTATCCGACGATACCAGAACAGACGTATGCGCCACAACAGCAAGCGCATGCGGCGCCATATCAGACGACACAACACGGGGGAACGTATGCGTATTCTGGGGCAACATATCCAGGAGCCGCGTTCATAGATCCGAGTCAGCAGTACGGGTACGCAGGACCGTCAAATGCGCAATACTATCCCGAGGCACATATACAACCCCAGCAATACCAACAGCAGCAACATCAGCAGCAGCAGCAGCAGCAAGGAGGTGACATAAGCTGGATGTATCCGGTATCAACAACGTCTCCAGTTGAGGCGATACCCGCCATAGATTTCCAGTACAAATATCTTCAAGATTATCAACGACAACAGCAAGATCCATGCGCGAACCCAAGTCAGTACCAGAACGGGGACGCGACGTCCGGCCAAGGATACCAAGAAAATACCTATTACGTTCCGCCACCGCACCCGCATGCTAGCGAGCTTCCCGAACAACGGAAAGTGGTCGAATTGATGGGAGAAGGGCATTACAAGGAAGCGCCTTGACGGAAAGAAGTCCTGCGTCCTTTTCAGAGACCCTATCAATTAGATGTTCACACTCAACCTCACGGCATTATTTACGCATTATATTAAACGGCGCATGGATTGTATATATGAAGGAATGGCTATAACATTTTAGGTCAGGCAGGGATGCCGAGGTTCATACCCGTGTCTCGAATCGCATCACACCTCTAGCAAAGGCAGAGGAAATAGCTGTATAATGATGAGCACATATTAGATAAAGTATAGTAATGAGAACTCAAGCTTCAAAACACCGGATAAGAATTTTGTCGACTTTGCACCTTTAAACTCATAATACGCTAGATGTGCTCGTATAAGTTCATTAATAAATGAAATTCTAGCCAGGCACCCTTGCAGCCTGCTGGTAAAGATCGTCGTTCAAATTGCGACATCTAAAAATAATCTACTTCTGAACCGGGATGCCAACAACGAACAAGAACATCAGAGCAATCAGATCACCCGTCTCCGTCTCCTGAACTCTCCACAGTAGCCGAGGCGCAACTGTCACCTCTCACTCTCGTGCCTGCGATTACACCACAAATGCAACATCATGCCCATGAACGGAAGAAGATAAAGAGAACAAGAGGGTTGACGAGCGCTCAATCTCAATCTTTCCAATTCACTACATGCTTCATGATAGTAGTATAAGTTGCCACGAATCTACATACGCCTACCACGCTTGTTAGGATCGACCAAGGTTGAATGATGCCGATGATGCCGTAGACACCTCGGCATCTCATAAGTTACGTAGTACTGTACCGCGAATAAACACGACAATCCTAGTGTATATCAGTCCCGACTTATACCAACGATCATTATCCCTCACAGCCAGCCAAACCCCTACACAGAAACCCAGTACCTCGAGACTAATGCACCACACTTACAACAAACTCAACTTTTAACTTGGCCAAATCCTCAACTCCTGTTGGTTTCAATCAAAATGAGATATAGATAACTGGGCTCAAACTCCGACCCGTCGTGACAATTACCTACGCGTAGTTACGTAACTAGCTATGCGAGTTGGGTCTGCGCCACACGTATACAATCCATCGCGCGACAGCCAGCGGCGTCTACATATAACTCGGTCCCAACAGCCTTACACTACAAAGCTAAATGGCCGTTGTTAGGAATATTCCATGAATGACGTCACTCGACAATGAGAGCTCGAGCGAATAGCAGGTAAGATGCAGCCTTAGAAGACGTAGGGTAACATTGACGTGCGTTCCGCCAGTCGGCTAATTCAGCGTATCTGATCCGCAGTACGTCTTAAACCCCGTCCTCCCCGGGAGCTATCTAGAGTATTACCTAAGACTTCGCCCCGAAGTATTTTAAACGGCCTTTACCAACGCGTATCGCAACTTCTAAGAAAATTTATAAAATTTATAAATCTGCTAAGTCTAGGAAATACCATAAATTTAATGAGTAGAGCAAACCTCACTAGACACCAAAGCAATACTATCCTATCCCAGTCCCACAGTTTTGCCGCCCAGACCGATCCCACGTTTAACCTCGAGACTCCGAAATGACGCTCTCTATCTCCTTCATCTTACGAGGAGCCCTCGCTTCGCGTCCTTGGCTGTTATGCCCTCCAAGGCCTGCACGGGCGCCGGGTAATCCGGGCGTCCGTCTAGGATGTCCACGATAGACTTGATGCCCATCCAGTGAGCGGCGATCGGTCGGCGGTTCTTCCAGTCTGTCTCGTTCTCCTCTAGGTCTTGCATGGAGGAGAAGATGACGTCGGCGCCCTTAATGCCGATGACTGAGGCGCTGAGGGAATTCTGGGAAATCTCTGAGGGCCTTTCATAGCCCTTCGGCCCGAACTTCTCCAAGTGCTGTATGCACTTGATGGCAAGTCTGACAGCCCGGCATCTATCCATGGGCGAGGGGACGCCTCCCTGTTGGACGTGCCCCGGAATGCTGTCCCGGGATTCAAACCTATTGTGGGCTTCCTCACGCATGATGTCGGCGATAAGTTTGGCATTATAAGTCGTGCTGGCCTTCTCGTTAATGAGTATCAGCCTTCCTGCTCTTGTTTGGCCTTTGTCCTTAGCAAAGACATTCTTTAGATGCATGACGTCTGCGGTCAACATCTGCAAGCTGATGCCCTCTTCGGGGATATAAACGGCGCTCGCTCCTACGCTTAGGCCTGCTAGGAGAGCGATATAACCTGACCGTCCACCTTGCGTTTCAATGACAAACACTCGTCGCCGGGTGGCAGAGGCCGACTGTTTGATCTTGTCGCAATATGTCACGAGCTCGTTCAGGCATGTGTCAGATCCCAGGGAGTATTCAGTGCCAGGCACGTTGTTGGAAATGGTCGCTGGCAATAAGGTGAATGGAATGCAGAGTGAAGGATACTGGCTCCTGGCTTTGCGTAGTTGTGCGATTGCGTGGAAGGCCTCGAAGCCGCCGATCAAGAAGAGAGCATCGAATTTGTACTTCTTGATGAGTTCAGCGATGTGCTCTATGCCTGATTCCTCTGGCAATTCACGGTTCGTGCCAATCTCCGAGCCACCTTTGCTAGCCCACCCATCTACCTCGAGCCAGTCAAAGGATCGAACAGCGCCAAGAGGCACGTCGCCGTGATGCCGAGCGAATCCAGCAAATCCATTATGGATGGCAACAGCCTCGTGTCCTCGGGCTCGGCAGTAAGCCACTCCGGCACGGATAGCAGCGTTCATACCGCCTGCTGGCGCGCCGACGTTGATAAACCCAATTCTCATTTTCTAGAAAATGTCAACTACTGCCAAACTTATTGCGTCGGTCTATCAAACTTACCTCATTATCTTTGACCCCAGCTACGTCCCCCCATCCCATATTCGCTGACATGGCATAGGACTTGTACTGGTCGGAAAACTCGGTATCACGAAGCGCCATAGCTTCGTTGAAACGCTGTGCGTCAATCAGCTTGGCAACTTCCTTGGTTTCTGCAACAGCAGCCATTAGAGGCTTCCTGGCGATCTTATTCTCGGTAATGGCGATGAAACAAGTTTCAGTCTCGGGGGTAGCTTCGAGCACTGCCTTGACGGCCTCAACACCTTGCAATGTACCGAGCATTCTATCGTAGGCGACAGCCGATCCTCCTCTCTGAACGTGGCCTAGTGTTGTGATGCGAGTATCTAGGCCAAGGCCTTCCTTGTCCGCGAGGAGATCCTTCACCATGGAAGGGGAGATCTTGTTGCCATGTTTATCTAGAGCGCCTTCGGCAATGATCACGATAGTCTTACGTTTCCCCATACCTCGATGCTGTATACGTATTAATAGGTTGGTAAGGAGCTGGGATTTGGGAGGAGCTGCTGACCCGTTTTATAACCTGGCACATTTCTTCTTTCCAGTTGTCTTCTCTAGGTTTCTCTGGGATGAAAAGAAAGTCTGCACCGGTAGCGACTGCCGCCATGAGAGCAAGCCAACCGCAATGGCGGCCCATTACCTCGATAACAAAAGCACGGGAGTGAGATGAAGCGGTAGCCTCAATGTAGTCGACCATCTCGCAGATACGCGACAAAGCAGAGTAAGCGCCAATAGTCGCGTCTGTTCCAGACAGATCATTGTCGATTGAGCCAACCAATCCCACAATATTTAGGTGTTGAAATGGTTGGACCTGTTCTTTTTTCAGGTCTCCTTTCTCGACAAGCTCCTCCAGGAGCGATGGCCATTCAGCACGGAATCTGTCGGCGCCAGTAAGCGAGCCATCACCGCCGCAGATGATGAGTGCGTCTATGCCTTTGAGGATCATGTTCTTTGCAGCCTGGAGGCGACCTGGGCGTTCAAAAAACGCCATGCATCTTGCCGTGCCGATGAGAGTACCGCCTTCGGAGAGGTAGCCCCGTACATCCTCCCAGCCGAACTGTTTGATGTAGTCGCCACCGCGGACAAGACCTTCGTACCCTTCGTAGACGCAATAAGCATTGCAACCTAAGTGGATAGCTGTTCGGACGACGGCTCGGACGACGGCGTTCATGCCGGGGGAGTCGCCCCCTGAAGTCATGACCGCGATGTTCTTTTTGTGTTGCGCCATGGCGAAGAGAGCTTGAGGTGGATTAGGTGATGAAAAAGTGGAATAGCAATAGGGAGCGGAATAAAGGATGTTTAGGTAGGCCGTCTATGAGCTCTATATGTGTATCGGCGATGTCGGCGATTGTGATTATACGGAGAGAGAAGCTATTCTACGTCGGCAAGCCGCGTGTTTATGTGTAATGCAAAGTAGCGAGAGTCGAGTGGTGCAGGAGGTTTGCAGCGTGATTATAGGTAGCGAGACCGCGTGCGGCGGCTGAGGTGATGCTGGGTCGTGCTATGTCATGTAATTGGGTATCTCGAAAGAAAGCACTCACTCGACCATGGCAGAGGGGTGGGATGGGTGGGATGGGTGGGATGGGACGATGTGGGAGCTCTTATCGGGCTTATCGAGAGCCCGTGGTGCGGGGAGCTACCCTACCGCAATCTTTTTTAGTGGTGCAGCCAGCGAGCAGCTGCAGGTGAGGTCACAGTGAAACGGAGCCCGGCCTCGCAAGGGTGCTAGCGCGCCGAATGCCGGCGCCAGCCCAGCGGAGCTGAGCGCAGTGCGTCATTTTGGTGGGGTGACAGCCACGATCCAGCTCGGTTCGAGGCCGTGCCCTACGCCATGCCTCTGCCATGCCTTATACCAACATGCCTTGGCGTAGTCAACGGCTGGCCCAGTGCTTCTGCATCGTACGATCAATTTACGCGACTCCTTTCAGCATTGTAAATGGGTTCTGATCCATTGGTTTGGCCATGCATTGTATTAAAACAACGAGATTTGACGGCTGCAGGTCGATGGACATGAGGGTGTATATTCTTCCCCAGCTACGAGTTCCGAATACCGTGACAACGCCAGATAACTGCACCTACTTGTAGCTTGCTGAGCGACTTTTTCGACTCCGAGCCAACCATTGACCAGATACTTGACATCCTCGCCATCCAGGCCGCCAAATCGAGAACATGACTCCATCCACATGTCCCTTGGAATTCCCGCAATGTTGTACACGCACACACTTCTACAACAACAGCAACACGACGGCCCATTCAATATCATCCCACAACAACAACCTTGCAGCATCATGTGATTCCCCTGGTCTAGATCCTTGGGGCCAAGTGCAGGCTCGACGTATAGCAGTCTCTACTATTGCAGCGCGCATTTCACAAAGTTTCCGCATCAAGAATCCATGTATTGGGCATTTTAACGACATTCAGCTCGGTACCGACACGTCCAATTAAAATCAACGTTACCTACATATCGCAAGAAACAAGTGCATTTCGAACACAAGAGACAGGAATAATGTACAGCACGAACCCAAATAATCCTCCTGCGGGGGGCAGCCCGTCTTCCAGGTAGGTAAGTACAATAGTATACGAAACATAGCGAATTAGAGCTAACCATGACGGATACTGCAATGTCAATTATTCCATCTCTTCTTATTGTAGACAACATCAATAAACATATTCGCTTTCAACAGCACTGGTAATGCCTTCGCAACTACAGTATGTTGTGTGGCTGTGCGTAAGTACCCTGAGGGACCTTTAGCCACACACCACTAGTGAAGGTAGCGTACTCCAACCGACAGCTAACCTCGATTCCTGCTACTGTACATGCAGCATACAAAACACCAAGTCGAACACGCCGTTGAATGCCGCTATTCTCCTTTTGTAAATTGTAAATGGTTCCTATAGGTATACTACGCTGCATGGCTATTTGAGATCAACCGCCCTCGAAAGCACGCCACGATGGCTTCCAACAATCAAACTCCCTTCTCGCTGCGCCCGTGGCCGACCCGCGACAAGAGACCCAAGAACCTTGCTGAGTTTATCGCGCGCGTCAATCAAGAGCCTGGCGGCTTCCGCAAACTGAACGAGACGGAACTGCGCCAAAGGATCCAAGAGAGACAACAACCAAAACAACAAGACAAACAAGAAATCCTCGAGGACGATGGCATGGACATTTCCGAGGGGGAAGACGACGACGACGAGGGCGAGGAAGCCAAAGGCAAGACCGCATTGGTCGCGCGCGAGGAGTTCCTGAAGAACATTGAGTAAGTCTTGCTCTACACCAGAAAAAGCGGAAACGGAAGTGAGCGGGCGCTAACTGGGTATGCTACAGCTTCGCACATCAGTCCGCCATGCTAGCCCTCGATTCCATCTCCCTCCTGCTCTCCAAGGAAGCCCCCGTCCAGGCCGGAACTACGCTATCCCCAACACTGCGCGAACTCGTAGGCATTGGGACTCTGGGAGCTTCCAAGCTTAAAGAGCCCAATGTCACAGAGGACCAAATCCGGAACGACCTCTCTGTCGCGACCGGATGGCGGGTTATGGGCATCAACAACATGGTGGACTCGGTCCTAGCTGCAGCCGAGCGCCTGGAGAAAGAGATCGAACTCGAGACCAAATACTGGGCCGACGTGCTGGCTGTGAGCGACGATGGTTGGACGGTTTGTGCGCTTCCTCAAGAACCATACACTTTGGGTGTCCGCTTTGGATTTTCCGAGTCAGCACCCGAGTTTAGAAACAGCAGCATCGCACCTTTGATTCGGAACGATGACGGCACTATAAAACTAGGCGTGGGGAAGATTGGAGGGGGCGCCCAGAGAATACGTATCACCGTTAAAAATAAAAAGAGTGGTATGGTTACAGACCAGTCACCGCTCCCCGGTCGAATACCGGATGACGCGCCTTTGAAAGACCGAGTTCGCGAAGCGAGGAATACCATCTTCCATCAGGAACTCTGGTATGAACTTAATCGAGAAGCCCGCTTTTTACTCTCTTACGGGGTCCACTACGACGGCCCGGCTATTATCTGGAGGCAAGGTCAAGAAACCGAATTCATGTTCACGATAGAAGATCTTGAAGAGCAAGATGATACAAACGCGAACTTGTCAGAAGGCATCCGGTCTTCGACGGCGGCATATTCTTTCCTGCAGTTCCTACTTTTCCAGAGCCATCGGCAAAATTATCACAAACGAACATCTCTGTCGTCCTTGGTACGGCAAACTGACTCCAGCAACTCAACGTATAACATCCTGCGCAGTTTCATATCCCGTTTTGAGTATTTTAAGGACTCGGCAGACTTCGACCGCCATCTCGACAAGCTAGTCCATGTGCTGCGATATGCTGGCATTTCAACATCTTTCTATTCAGTCCTCCCTCCCTCAACCCCCCAACCCCCTGGGGCGCCCCAGGTTCGTCACACACCCACCACCGAACTGCTCTGGGTCCAGCAACTTGTTTACAATCTGGTATCCATCTACACGTTCACTATCACACCGGACGTACGGATTTGGTGCTACAGCCGAGGCTTCGTTCGCCCATCATTTATCGGGACACATTTCTATGTGAGCTTAAAGCAACCGTTTGCCGATAACAAAGATCAGCCGCCGAGTCCACTAGAGGCCACATATCCACCGGCGGACTACTACCCCACCGTCCAAGAAGCAGTATGCTATATTTGCCAGGCAACTGTTCGAGTTCTGGCACAGAAAGTCGCCCGGACAACAGCTGAGAAGCTCGCGGACAATGATATTCAGTGGTCGGAAACCATCTGGGGCATTAGGGTTACGAGCAATAAGGGTAGGATCGCAAGGATTGATGCTGAGGTCGTGGACAGTAAGGTGGTACTCACTTTGAAGGGTAACTGGGCAGATGGGAAAACTCGGCATTCTCATACCTGGACTTGGACATCGGATGGTCAGAATGCCGAAGGCCAGAGTATAGAGGATGTGGTGCTGAGATTGATGAGAGGGGACGTGTAGGATGCAGAAGATTGAAACGGATACACAATAAACGATACAAAGATTAGCCCTACAAAATCGCGCCTTTCCATCTACCAACCTGTTAGTTACCCGTATTGTAGATAAATTCTAGGCCTAGAATAAACTTTAGAATTAACCCGATAATTAATTCCCGGAGCCTCTAGACCTAGGTATATATGCTCTATGGCCTGATTAGATGAAGATCTTAAGGATTAGACCGCGATCCTGTGGCGGGGAGCAGACCACATCCTCGAGCCCCCCAGAACACCTACCGAAGCTCAACCTTGAAATGCATAATGAGCAGTCGCGATTTCACTTGACAATCCTTTCTAAAAATCAACATATGAAGATACACGCTGAAGATATCTCAAACAAGCCCGCACAAGCCAAACACACTACGTAAGTCGCACAGAGTAATATACTAGAGCCAATGAAGCTTACAACTAAATCATGTTAAATATAATATTACTCCAGGTAGTTTAAAACTAGGTAACCTACAAGAAGTAAGGTATACTTTAAGCTTACGCTATAATATACATAAGCGCTCACTGCTGGTAGTAAGGGGCTTGCAGCTTTTTATTCCACTATAGTATAATGCTATTTTTAAACATGACGTTAGCTGTTCTACTATTAGTTGCTGCCTTACGTAAAAAGATTCTAGATGATTAAGGTAAAAAGATTGTTAAATATAAAACTAGCAATTTTTTAAAGTAGGACGAGTAGGAAGTTCTTGTATATAACGGCTCTGTTTTCCTTGTTGCGATGCTCTAGGTGGAGTTGAAGGGTTGATGACAAAACGGAAGGCCGGCGACTATATAACAATGCGGTTAGAGAAAGCAGAACTGGTAGGACCGTCACACTATCACTATGCGCTAGCAAACCACTTCTTACTGAGTATTCAATTTTCAGTTTCAGGTTTCCCTACAGTTGTGACTTGTAATATCCCTTTTGTAATGATGTGAATGTGACAGGTAGTGGCATACTTAGAATCCATCCGCTTGGCGTAGAATTTGAATAGGGCTCTCTGTAGTTAAGGAGCGGATGCCGCGAGAAAATGGAACAGCCTATTACAACCCAGTCCTTCGAAACATTAAACGAGCCTGGCCGGTCTGTTTTAGTTTGTATTGCCACAGACATAGAAGCACATGAGAAGAAGGGGGTCTTAAGTTATCAACAGGCCTACGAAGGGCACTTTAATCTATTGATACTAATTACGAGGTAACATTAACCTGAATTTGACACTTGAGAGCATCCTACTAGCTACCTACATGGGGCTAGTTAACTAGATAAGCATCGTTAAACTTGACTACTTCCTGTTTCGCCTTCTCCTTCCCAGGTTTAACATGAATCCAAATAAAACCCGCTAATAATTTTATTCATTACAGTTTCTTTTAGCATGTATTACACAATAGCATTGTTGTGACGTCCTTTTGTTCAATTTAAATATAGGGCAGTGTGATTATTAAAAAAAAGACAGTTGGAAATCAGACGATGCGAACAAAATAAATGTTTGAAGAAACAATTGATTGTAATTTATCAGACGTAGTAGAATCTTCGAATATAAATATCCAACGACGCTGCGTCCTTCGAATTATTCCTCTCTCGCTTCAGAATCACCAATCTAATCAACAACCTTACCAAACTAACAACATTAACAAAAACCATCAGCAATTTCACACATTAACTATCCAGCTTCAACAACATCTACAACAATGTCTTCAAGCGAGCACAGAAGACGCGAAACATCAGAGGGCATCATGGCTAACAAGTACGATTTTATCGAAGACTTCGTTCTAATTGGGCGATACGACGATTGGCCTGTTGAACGTATTGTACAGCACCTTCAGTTTTATTTAAGTGAGCTCGACGAACCCGAGGCGCCGAACGCCGAAAAAGCTCGCAAGCGACTTTTAGCCGATGGAAAGATAAGCCGCTCCCAAAGCGATGTTATATCAACGATCACCCAAAAGATCGCCGGGATGACTAGGGCTATGACTACGATACTGCTTCAGATGCAGCTTCAGATGCAGCTTATTCCAGATGAAGCTAATTGGACTGAAGTGCTTAAAGGCAGGGCCATATTTGTCCTTGAGAAATTTGATCGCCAACTAGTGACTCTTACGTGGATAGAGTATTGGGCTGAAGAAGAGCCTGATAATGCTGAAGCGCTCTATAATGATGCACTTGAGTTTCCCGACCCTCCTTTTCAGTAGGCTTAATTGGAGTGACGGCCTCTATAAGCCACCACGAAAATAATCTTCAATCCTGAATTTCCTTAAATTTCCTTGGGTTTCCTGGAACTTCCTTAAAAGCCTCCTAAGCTTCCTTCTCTTTAAATACCTAGACTTTAATAAAAATAAACTTTTATTCTACCTATAAACTAAAATCTCCTAAACAACCTTTCATACATTAACTCTTTACAATATTGAATTCTTATTTTTAGCCGAACATTTAACAACATTATTATATATATAGATAACAGCGGCCACCTAATACCAGAATCATGAAATCGAACAAAACTTAAAAATACTCAAGGGACAGTCATATTGTAATATGAACCCTAGGCTTAGATTCGCCTTACTGCTCACATCCACGGGCACTAAATTAAAAGACCCCATTATCATCAGACATTATTCCGAGGTGTCATCCAAACCCAGTTTCAAGCTCATCCAATATGGCAACACCACATCCGTAGGACAAGGAAGCACAGCATGTGTACAGCATGTAAGACACACCTAAAACTACACGGCAAAGAGCATTCCGTATATAAGCCTGCGAAAGCGTGTGTACGATCTAGGTACTTAAAACATAGAGTTCTTGACAGCTAGAGCTAGTGTAAGGTATTTTACACACTGTCGGGATCTCGTGGGTAGGTACAGACGATTGTTGTTGCGTGAAGGATCGAAAAACCTTCGTAGACTAGTCCTTAGCTATATACACATGTGTCCTTTATCCCAGGTGAAGTATCATAACATTAATGCTTCACTCCCTACCCGACTCCTTAATGAGACCCAGCACCCAAGCTGTGTATCAAGATAACGAAGGTAACATATATATAAATAAAATACAACCAACAGAGTTTCCTGACCCAAGATAACAATGATAAAGTCACCAGCTACACATGAGCTAAAAGTTCGATTAGATCCTAGCGAGTATAACTATCATGATATTGTGAGACAAGGGGCACCGTACATAGACAGGTCATCCCATAAAAGTATCCTAAGATCCTTTCCGCAACAACACATCTGACGTAGTTATAAATGCCAGACTAGAACAAAGAAGCGCTTTAGTCAAAACAAATTGAACAATTTATTTCGTTGCAGTTACACTTATGCCCTAAAATTGGAACATAAATGTATGTCTCACCACCCCGTAACGTTGCACGAAACCCCCCTAAACCCCCAAGCCCCTCAGCCAACGAGACACACAATACAATACATTCCTCATCCTAGAAAAATCGCGCAATAACACACAAAGCCGTGTCATATAAAATATAAAGATATATATAAAAGTGTTAATTCATCGAGTCATTAGTCATAAGCACAATCGCGTCTAGATACAATCAATCGTCTTCGAATTACCCACCATCCACCCATTGACACATCCCTCATCATCATCGTCGCCTCCTATGCCAAAAAACCGACACGTTCCAATCGGATCATGAACAAGATATATATCATATAGAAATCCCTCAACGGTCCGACTCATTATGCAATTGCGCAACTTGGTATGAATCCTCCGCTCCCCTATCTCTTGTCGCTTATATGATGTCTCGCTGAGGTAAATGAAGTAAAGCTTTCATTGGGTATTTTCAAAGTACCAGCCCAGCATATAATTTAAATATCTTTAATATGGATACGACGACGGCAAGGTCCTAACGATAGAAGCGAGGCGGGGCCGAGTCGTAGATAACTTCGCGTTCCACGATACGTTCGTCGTCGGCCTTATCCCACGGCGCATGTCTGTGGTGATGTCGTCGGTGGTACCCATAACGATCCTCTTCATACTCGCGAGCGCGGCGTTTTCGTGCTCGTCGGATATCCTCCGTAAGGTCTACAAGTTCAAGAACGTCCTCCTGTATCATTGTCAGTCTTTCATCTTGTGATCAGTTAAGCGAGGTTTGTCACTCACATAGCGGAGATACTGCATGACGTAGAAAAACCACTCCGTCTCCTCGTATTCGTAGCCCATGCGCTCGATCGCTTCGCGGTTCACGAGGTCTTTGGTGATCTCCGTCCACATGCCGTCACGCTTCCGAGCCGGCAGCCGATCACCGTCACGAATTGAAATGCGGCGGTCTCGCACTTCTTCGACTTCTACCTCGCGATCGCGACGTTTCGAGTCGTAGATTTGTACACTTAGTCGCTCGTGCGATGACTCTCGAGGAGGCTCAGGCAAAGCTGGGACCGGGGACGGGGCCGGGACACTGGCAGGAGAGTCATCTCGGTCAGGAATGAACTTGGAACGTCGAACACCGTTGTAACGCTGCCAGGTCACCTCAGCGCCGCCACCACCTACGCCGTCCATCTTTACACGCTCAGTTCCCGGCGGGACATCGACGATAGTCCAGTCTTTGGTGGCACCATGCCAGGCCTCGCCCATGCGGCCACGTGAATCAATCTTGCTGGTAATATACTCGGCCTCATCTTCCCATTCCGGTCGTGGGGCTGCGGAATGAGCGCGGCGTCTCGTCTCGGAGACCTTGAGCCTGTCATTTTTCCTCACAATGACCAGGTCGTCATCGTCGTAGGAAGGTCGTGCTAGCGGGCGGGGTCGCTCGCGGGGGCGGGATTGAGACCGAGGGCGAGAGCGAGAGCGAGTGCGTTGGCGAATGTCAATATCAGTCTCATGACGCCCGATATCGATGTCAATATCGGTCTCGCGCTCCTGTGCTCGGGACGGTGCTCGGGACGGTGCGCGGCGGGGTGGCGGGGGAGGGGTTGGTGGCTTTACTCGCACAACGCCTACGTTGGGTATTAGCAGAGATGCACGCGACCACACATGAGGGCGAAACTTACCATGGTCAATATCGCGGTAGTGAGTGATGACCTCTCGTTCGATAGTTGGCCCGCGAATGACCTGAGGCTGTGGGGGCGGGGAAGGTGAGGGGCTCGGCGATGGAGTTCGCTCCCGTTGCCTCTCACGCTCAATGCGAAGGCGAATGAGGTCTCGTTCTCGGTCTGGCGTTGGTGATCTTTCACGTTCTCGGCGCTCCACACGCTCAACAACTTGTACACGAGCGGGCGGTGGAGAAGGCGAACGCTCAATGAATCGCACGGGCCGTCGTGGCGAAGGCGCTCTCTCTCTCTCACGCTCACGCTCTACGAAACGCTCTCGGTAACGAACTTGGGGGCTCGGGCTGCGGGGTCGCCGTCTGTCAACGGTCTCAACTTCTCGCGACCGTAGCACTAGAGGACCAGCTTCTACCCGTCGAACATCCTCGCGAAGGAAGGCAGGTGTCCTGTCTACCCGGTCGCTGATGTCATCTTCATATTCGCGAACGGGTGCTCTGCGATGGGCATAGTCCCGCTCGCTGATGTCGCTTCGACTACTCCTGTAAGCCATGGCGACGAAAGCAGGTATAGCAGATGGCTCTCTCTGCTAGCCGAAATATAATAATGAGGTAGGCAGATAGAATGGAAGCTCTCTTGATTGCGTATACAAGTAAGCGCGGCCAGCACTGTCCTACGACGGGCGGTGGCAGTGGCGGGGAGGTAAGCTAGGTATTTACGAGAAGAGTGGGCGCTGAGCTGAGGGGAAGTGTGCCAGTTGGAACAGTGACGCTACTCCAATAGCGTCGTGCGGCCCGCGGATCTGGTCGCTGTCGCGGCGTTTAGGATCTTGTGATTTTTGATTCCTGGTATTTTCTCTAGGGTATAAAAAAGAAAGAGATATCAAAACCGAGAAGGAGAAGTTCACAAGCGGAGAGAGATGCCTGATCTGATGTCTGTGGTTGTGGATGTTGTGGTCTGAGGGCGGGTCATCAGGTTTAAGTCAGGTACTTAGCAGGACGACGGAGGGCGCCCAGGGTCAAGTGGACGTTTGACAAGATGGAAACGGGTCACAGATCTGGCTGTGTAAAGTCAATTGCAGCAGGAAAGAGCACTGGCGGGCACTGACGGGCACTAACAGCAGCCAACGTCGTCATCCCACATGTCTAGAAGCCTGATGATACGCGCGCGCAATGGGAAGAGAGGGGCGCTAAGCTGAATACTGCTCCAAAGCCAGGTCCCGCCGCCGCTGTATCATAGGTCTATGTACAGTATGGCCCATGTGAAGTGGGTTGGTTGGTTCCAATGCTGTACCTCCTTGCGTACCAACGTACGAGCTGGACACAAGGTAGTGAGTGGTACTACGAGGTATGGAGGGGGTTGGGCTGTCCAGCCATTGCTCCAATACAATAAGAACCCTCGGATTCCACTTTCGTCAACCACCTCTCTGCCGGGAAGATTACGGCAGATGCGCCAGCATGAACAATATGGAGTGCGAGGGATGGGGCATTGCTGTTCTAACCTATTACCTAGGGCGTCCAAGTAGTTAGTCATTAGGCAGCGGCCACGGACGTGATGCGAGGGTATCTTTGCATGATGACTTTTCTGCCCCTCCCGAATTCGGTGAGGGCGCTGGCAAAAACGGTTCTGATGATTATTATGCATCACGAGCAGCAGGCTGTCTCATCAGTGTCGACACGCTCAGCTATTCAGTGAACCCGTGGGCCCCGCAGCCTGCTCACCACCCACCTGGGCAGCTAGCTAGCTTGGGGCTGAGCCATGTCGGGTTGGGTGTCTCGTGGGCCAACCCTCTCGCTTGTCGTTGGCTAGCCCGTTGGGGGCCAGTTCTGCAGGGTTGGGCGTTGCTCGTTGGGCTATGTGCACGAACAGCAGTTAAATGAAATAGCTACCTAGGCATTTCAGCGCATTGCCTTCGAACCTAGGTACTTCCTGCAACATGCTGTGTGCGGGGCCGCTGAAATATGAGCATTGTGAATCTCAAAGCGCTCGGTTATTAGACTAGGAACTCGGCAAAAGGTCGAATACATCATGATGCGCGCAGCACTCGTTGGTGGGTTTTGCGGTTTCATCGACCGAGTATAGTCCAGTACAATCGAGAAAAGCCCTTGGCCTAGAATGCCGATAACCACCAGGGCAGATAGCCGAGTTGAACGCTGACGCAATCATGCATGGCCCGCGGATGCTAAGGCATCGTCGAACCAGTTCCTGCGCCCTCTCGACATTAGGTACCCGTTCAGAACGCCACTCCTCTCACCAATAATATAGTGGGGACACGGCATAGGACAAAGAGCGGTATTTATCTCAATAGAAGGTAGTAAGCTTCATGCCCAAATCTTCACAGAATAAAGTCGAAATTTCTACTCTGCGTGGCTGTACCACTACAATTTTTTCGGTTGAGGCGGGGGGGGCACAACTTGTGCCCCCGCTACTGCAGGCTAGAGCATCCCTGTTGGGCATCGAATCAATCAAATCAAGTGAAGCAGCCTATACAACAACAGAACTCAACCCAAACGAATGAACTGAACTACCTCATTCGGAGATTTTTTGTGCTCTAATTGGAATCTAGAGATGCATAGAAAAAGGCCACCTAAATGTTGGAACAGAAGAAATAGAATGTTCACACCCAAGCTATTAAAGCTATGAAAGGCAAGATCACTTTGATGAGAAATCGTGCTGACTTATAATGGAGTCGATTTTTAATCAAGACTAAAAGGAGGCGTCGACATCGGTCGCCCTCCCTAAAAGACCGTCAAGAAACGCCGTTGCTGGTATCCGTCTTTCCACAACCCAACGCCAACCAATGCATCATCGACCGTCGCCAGGACTCTCAAATCGCAATTCCCTCCCGCCCCGTGAGTCCGTTTGGTGACGTATCCCTACATCTATAGCCGCAGAAGTCAAGCCAACATAATAGAACGGGGTTTAGGCCTCGCCGCTCTGTTTCTTTTTGGCTTCCTCGAATTCCTTCTGCTGGAGTTCGAATAGCTCTTCCATGGTCATACCACTATCCTCGAACTTATTACCCCTCTTCTCGCGCACCTGTCGCTTGTTAGCAAACTCAGTAGTAACAAGGGAGCTGGGAGAAAAAATGAGCGTACCCTTTGCGTTTCCTTATGCTGAGCTGCTGCTTCCAGCACAGCGGGGACATAGTCGCCAAATCCGAGAGTGTCAAGTGCCTTGGTGATGTGATCACATGCAATCGTTTTCTTAGCCTCCTTCTCCGATATCTCGTTCGCCTCAGAGGATACGAGTGTGATGAATTCTACGCAACATTCTATGAGGAGATCACGTGCCTCCTTTGAGAACGATACCCCTGTTGCAGGGGGGAGAATCTCGCTGACAATCTTCTGTACGGTTGCTAAAGAAAAGTTAGTCGATATGAGCTCGGGTGGTCCCGTATTTGGAACAAAGGATAGACAAAATCCATATATTTAGAACGCATGGAGGGGTCGTGCTGAGTCAAAGACGTACCTTTGGGTAGAGACAGATCATCATTACCTAATCAGACTGGAAGTTAGCTTATTGATGGGGATAAGAATAGCTACAGGCGAAAATGAAAGAAGGCAGATCACAAAGTGCAGGACCGAAATCATCCGTTTCCAGTGCAGTCGGCATTTTGCAAGACAGGGCGTGTCCGACAAAGGAGTTGTGCAGATGGCGGGTTGAATGCGGCCAAGTAACATGACAATGCCAGGTCGATAAGCGAAGATGACAGGAAACCAACAACTTGTTAGATGCTGACTCGATCTAACGGGTATGCTAATATGGGATGAGTATGTGTAGTATGAAAATGCTTTAGAAGAAGTCGAAGGCCAAATAGTGACGATAATGAACAGTTTCGAATCACCGGTATTGTCGATTTCGTAGCCAGAATAAAGTAGACCAAGGTTTCGGTGCTTCGATAGCGAAAGCTCTCTCTCTCTCTCGGGTTTGAAGTCGTGTCATGCATGAGCTTCCAAATGGGCTGGTTATAAGTAGGCCGGTTTCCCGGATCGAGTGAATCGACATGATGCTACTTCCGTGATGCATCGCACTTCCGACTGCCTGAAGAAAAGCCCACGAATGGAAGGAGGGTGCCAAGTTGCAATTTTAGGAGCCATCAAGATTGTTACTTACCCCCATATTCATGGTCTGACATGGCGAACTGGGTAGTGTTTGGTAGAGTTGATACTCTCTCTACCTGAATAGGATAAGTTGACTTCCGAGCAACGCGGCTTAGAAAGAATTGATTGAGATCAGGTTTCGTGGCAAATATAGAGATAGAGCACCGCCGGAGTATGATAAGCAGACTCGAGGGTTTGAACTGTATTTATGTAATTGCGAGGACAAGGAATGGGTGTTTTTGATGGCGCAGGCTGTGAGTGCAAACCTTCCGAGGGAGTGGTTACCATAACGTTCTTAAATACTGAGTCAAGGTATGGCCTACCATGCCTTCGGGCTACGGACCTCCTATTGGCGGTAGGCTGTGACAGGTGGAGAAAGACCCGACGGCAGGCATCCCATCCAAGGTTCCAACGTAGGTCAGGTACCTAGGTACCTAATTCGGGCTGCGCCCAGGAGCTTAAGCCACAAAAAGCTGTGGCGCACTAGCCTGGAAAACCTTATCTAGTCCCGCTATTAAAGCTCTCTTAATTTTCTTGTGCTTGAAGATTCTGCTTTGTCTCTCCCATAAAGTCAACAAAGCAGCAAGCTTCTCTTTAGCTACGCGCTCCGACCCGTCATCCCGCCAGGGGATTGTCTTCTCCCTCCGGCTTTATGAAACCCTATAATCACTTATAGATGGCATCGGCCCCTGGGCTAATCGACACAGCTGCTACAGTATTCTGTTCAAAGACTGACTCTATAATGGCGACGTGTGGTGTTGTAGCCCGCGCAAGCCGGTCAGTTGCGCGTTGCGAATAGGTTACTTATGGTATGTATTCCTTCTTCCATCTTTATCCCTTCAATGATGAGTCCATTGTCGCCCCAGTCTTACTTTGCCAAATGGCAATATGGTGATCGACACGTCAAGCCAAACAGACATTACTGATTGAAGTTCACCTACTCGTTCATTCTGCAAACAGATAGACTACTTGGTTGCTAACCATGCAAATTTACTAGTTCTGTTCAAATGTACGTGATGACGAATCGCAAGCAACACCCGTCGAGTACTATGATGTCCAATTTCCAAACGTACTATCAAATACCGACTATACATGACGGATTATATATTCTCTGATTCTTTCTCATGCATGGGCGCTACATAATTCCACCGGGCGCAGCGACCTCTGGACTGATGTGTTGCATGGCGGCAGGCAAAGCCTAGTACAAGATACTATGAACTGCGCTATCTGTAACGAAAATTCTCTAGTAAGGTACGGTATACACTCTTTCCCAAGCCCTATATTGCTTATGATGACCGTGCTATACCCGAATCCCTTATGTAGAAATATATAAACGTCTTTTCATCTTTCGACTGAAGCTCTAGCCCTCATAAAACATTTCCTTCGTTTGACGTTTCACAGGGGCTAATGTTCTCGTTAGTATTATCTGTAGGTATGATCTCGTCAACATTTACTTCGACTGGAAGTCGGCAAGCTCTGGTGCATTCCATCTGTCCCATTGTTAGTCAGGGGCGATATGGCTGGGAAGGTTCTCGGTCACACCTAAAGTGCTTGCCAGTCAAAGCGTTGGTGGCTCCAATTGCCAGCTTGGCTATAACGGTCCCTGGTTGATCTGGTTTGAGTAGACGGCCACCCTCGTGTTCTGCCACAAAACTGGCATGTACATCAGGTGACATGCCAGTGTGACCCTCTTCTCTGATTTGCTTTTGCATGGCCGTGTCAACTTTGCCAGGCGAAACTGTGACAGCAGTGATAGAGGGCTCTTCAACAGCCAAATGCGCACACAGGTGATCTAAAGCTGCCTTGGATGTTCCATAGGCTCCCCAGCCTATGTAAGCATTGGTGGACGCTCCCGACGAGATGAATATGACTCGACCGTGTGACTTTCGTAGTTCTGGGATAGATTCTTTCACCTGAAGCTTAGTTAGAAGACTAAATCCAAGACTATCCACATATCATTTTGCAAGTTACCAATGCCACCGCGCTGAAGAGGTTGCTGTCAAATGCGCGCCTCCACTCTTCGGCATCTGAGTCAAAGATCTTTGTAATCGGCGACAGAGTGCTGTGGTTTACCACGAGCCCATCGATCCTGCCAAAGGCCTTTAACGCCGAAGCCACGATTTGAGGGGCCACCTGGAAACGCTCTAAGTCAGTGAACTGTCGGCGCGCGGTAGGAGTTTCCGTGTCAGTTAGGTTTTAATTAATTGAATTACCTTCAAGTCCGCAAGGTCGGCGCTGGCGTAATCCACGGAATCCCCGTGCTCGGACTTGAGCTTGCGCAGCCCGTCCTCGGACCGCGCGACAAGGAACACCTTGTGGGAGTCCCTGAGCAGGGCCTGCGCGATCGCTAGGCCGAGGCCGCGGCTTGCACCCGTTACGATGAAGACTTTGGACATTTTTTTTCTTTGCTTTTGGGCGTGAGTAGCTTCAGTTGGGAACCGGGGTTGGTTGGATATGATGTGTTTGACGGGGGAGGTTTCTAACTTACCTAAAGGTAGTGAGTTTTGGCGAGCGCTAGGCAAGTTGCTAAGAGCTTAGTAAGGTTGGGTTTTGCGTGCGATGAGGGGCTCGACATCATCGTCAGAGCGGGATTGCGATTCGGCTCCACTGGCTTGTGTGCCGGTGAATTTTGATATATCGACATAAAATGAAGTCTACGCGTTTGAGGTGCAATATTATATAGACTGATACGTCATAGACGCCATGAAGTTTTTGCGCAATCTCACTACCCAAATTTGAAAGATAGAATCAGCGAGGGACTGTTCGTCATCTGCACCATTGTTTAATCGTCAATATTATTACCTAGGCTTGAACGCCAGTGCCGAGGCTAAAAGCGCGCTCTTCTGGATGTACCGGAGGTGGAAGCGTGTCTAAGGCCGCGCTCGCAGAATTACGCGTTGCGGCATGTCAGGTGCTAAGAACTGATGGTCCCGGACGGAGGAAATGATAGGCAGTGACCAGAGTCTGCCTACCTAGGTGGTAACGAAGACCTTGGTTGTTACCGCTTCGTCACGCCGAGGCACACCATTGCTCGGCCTCATCTAAGAAGTATTGGCGCCACGATTGATAGCTCGGACGGCGCGCTTTTGTTTATATTGTCTCAAGCAATTTACAAATAATTATAAGATTGTGCAATTGTCAACAAGAGGTAAGGGACAGCAGCAACGCGTTACCACGAGGACAGCGATAGAATCGAGGAAGCAACGTTGTATCTGTATCTCGGGGTCCTTGGGAAATTGCGCTGTTATCGCCGACCTCGTGGGATGTTTCGGAGCCTGATACTATTGCTTATCTACTCTACTCTACTCGTATATTAATTTTTTTTTTTAGTCACGAGGCTGGTGCAATCTTACGTGCTAAGGTTAGTAATGTCTCGGAGCCTTGTAGGGCACGTGTCGGCATCATCGGCGAAAATGGCAGCTTGGCACTTACACGGCTTGTTTCAGAGCTTATTTGTTTGCTTGCTTGCTTGTGAAAAATTGAGTACAGTCCTATATTGTCAGCTTCTTGTTGACGGTTAACGTCAGGAGTGCTCGAAGGAGCGCACGGTAGGAATGCGATCGGCAAGAAGCGCGGTCAGACAATTGCCAGCCCGTGAGTGGGAGGTGGCTTTCACCCAGGTCGGAGCCGCAAGGCTGGCAGCACGAGTCTGTAAACAGAGCAGACCTGGCGTTGGTCTCATCGATCGATATCGTATCGCGAGCAAGACAATGCAATGCGTGCAACGAAGACAACCCTTATCTAGTAAACACAAGGCATATAAGACAGTGGGCGCGCAACCAAGAAATAGATTGACGTTATCTAAAGCAAGGGAGAGTCGGAAGATGAGTCAACGATTTGCAGATGTGAAATCGGTACCTGCTCGTAGAAAGCGGCTTGTGCGTAGCTGAAACATGATCGGAGGGTGAAGTGATGTCAACTTATCGCCGATCCTACCCGGTATCTTGGAGGTGGATAGACAGGCGCCCGTTGTGCACCTCTCCGCTGACAAACAGGTACCTGGCCAATGAAAAGTCACGGATGGCTACGCAGCCCTATGGCTAGAGAGGGATATCGTGCTTCTAAGTACAGTAGTTGATCTCGATGATGTGTCTGAGGCGCTTCTCTGTGTGTCACTGACATCAAATGTGACACGATGGGGAGATATTCTAGAAGGTGACGTTCGAGATGCCGTAGACGAGAACTCCTTGGTCCGACACTGCTTTGTGGGGGTTATGATTTGCGAGAAAGGCGAGACGGGAAAATCCCGGCGTCGTTATTGGATTGGCCCGGGAGTTGAGCCGTGTTTGGTGTGTTTCAAGGCCCGGTATCCGCCTCAATCCTGCGTAGAAGGATCTGTGATCTCTCTACACTAGTCATAATGAATAGCGCATCGACTTTCACGTTGGCAAATCATCACAGTAGATAGTATAGATGTGAGTTAGATAATTAATTTGTATGTAGATAAAACGCAAAAAGGGCAAAACACGCAAAAAAAACTTCAAACTGGTATCTTTGGTTCAAGTCCCTTCCCCTCCCGCGCCGGCCGAATGCGAACCCTAATAGATTACAAGTGAATACAGTAGTAAATATCCCGGTGGTGGTACAGAGATGGTCTCCCAAATAACCTAAGCCCTCCTTTAATGCCGCCCACCTGGGAACCGCCCGTGCGCCCAAAAGCATGCCCAACGTAGGAAAAACGTAACTCGTCATAAGTTGTGATGAGGTGATACAATTTGTTTGAACAGATAGTGAAATGAGATTATGGAACAATTTAAAGATTGTATATGTGTAAGTGGATAAGCTGTGTGTGTGTAGGTGTTCTGAAGATTATAAGTGAATAGTTGAATGAGAGACAAAGTATAAAGTGTCGATAGTAGTTTACTCGGGCAATTCGAAGTGCTTCTCTTGCCACTCTTCGTCTTTTTCTTCGAGATGAAAGACGATACCCTGACGCTTCCAGGCCCCGCGCTTGACGAAGACGTCGGTGTCGTTCATCCAATCTGCATTTCGTCGCCGGGGAACATCAGGTCGAGTCGGCGATGAGGCTGTTGAAGAGTACGATGAATCAGGCTCCGACAATCCTGGTGGGATAGTCTGCCAGTCTTTCAATGGCCACTGGGAGTCCTGGTCGTATTGGTAAGGCCTTGTCCTGGTGCCTTCGAAGTAGCAGTTCTTGCCCTTGATGGGGGAGTACTCCGATAGGTCCTGGATGTGGTCTTCTGCGTAGCGAGTCTGGTTGAAGAAACGAGCCTCGCGTTCTTCGTCTTCCTGATATCGTACCATGTCATACTCGGGTACGTGGGGGGAGGTGTTGATGCTCAGTGGAGGATGTAAGGAGAGAGGGTTGAACCGGTCGATCCGGCGTTGAGAGCTCTCGGAAGAGGCGTTAGAGATTGTGCTGGCTGAACTCCATTTGCGGATATGGGATTGCTCTTCCGGGAGAATCGGCTTCGAGATGGAGAAGCTGCTCTTGGACTTCCGGTGAAAGAGAGATGACTTCGTGATGTATGCCATTGTGATGAGTGGGACCGGCCAATGAGAGGAAGTAGAGGGGTCTATATTTCTTGCTGTTGGGACATGTATGATGGCGTGGCTAAGTCTCGCTAGAGCCAGAGGCCAAGTGTTGAAGATGTTCTCGATGAGTGTAGAGAAAGGCTGAAGAGCTCAGGTCTAAATGACTGTGACCGAAAGACCAAGGCCATAAGCAAACGGGATGTGTATGGTTTATAATATGCCCGGTAGGGCAGAATCGAATCGGTTGGTTCCTGCAGGTCAATCCTTGCGTAGATATTGTAATAGGTGTGTGAGACTGGTGCCTTGCAGAAAAGCCCAGGTCAGTCGTCTGCGGGGTTGGCTCATTACGTATATGGGTGTGAGGGGGGACGAGAAAGAGAGGTGGTGTTGGGCAGGGTAAGGTTCTGCTAATAAAGTATATTTTCACACCACCAAAGTAAGAAGTGCGGTCTCTCTGCGCAGTCCTCCATCATATGCGTATACTTACGGCTTCTCCGCTAAAAGCCTTGGTCAAGACCGGATGCGTCATTGTTCATCGAGCTAGTGGCCCTGTGGCACTGATACCCGCCCCGCCAATCAGCTGCGGCTGGCTATAGTCGGGCACCAAGAGCAGACCAAGAGCGGCTTATCAGAGTTGGACCGCGTGTCTCAGGTGCGTGGCTCATCCTGGTATGTGGTTCTTCTGGCTTGGTAAGCTGTTAAGGTTTTTAATTACTTATGGTTGTGTAGAGGCACGCTAAGTTAACTCCAGGTTACCGTCCATAGTACAAGACTACTATAGATGTTACCTTTGCGATGGGATGACTATGTGGACCTGCAGCCGCACCTGTACCGACTTTTGCTTGGGGTTGGACGTCCGAGCTCACCGGCGCCCGAACTCGCCGGAGACGTGGAGACTTTCTCTTGGCCGATGTTGAGAATTTCTCGTCAGCATCAGAGATCACTTGCCGAGGCGAGTTGCGAGTTGGCTAGGTAGCCGTATTACTTCGGTGTCGGGAGGAAGGTATGGAATTTCCCTCTCTTTGTCACTGCACCCGGCTGTGATCTTTTTGGTAACGTCGGCCTTGTTTCTTTGCACAAATTGCGTGTCGTATTTGTGGCTTGCGTTTGCTTGGCAGGTCCGGATACCTGGGAAAACCCCCCTGGTCACAATGACCGCATGACCCCCAAACCAGCAGGCCAGGAAGCAGGCTAGGTCACATCCATTATAGCATCATCCCAAGAGTGTGGTAGAGTCGATCCTGTAGATCCCTGCTGATGGGTCATCATGGTTGGGCGATGTGGGGAGGATCTGCCCCTGCTCTGGAACTTGTTTAGCACTTCGGCCGTGACCTCGAAACTATTGCCCGCCTTTTGCCCGCCTCTTCCGCTGTCAAGATCAAAGTGGTTGTGAGCTTCCTCGGCGTTAAGCAGGCGTTGTACAGGCGTCGTACAGAAAGACTCTGTGTCAGCCACGCCATGATGACCTTCCCTTTCGAAACACGTCTGTAGGCAGGCACGGCCTAGGTCATGTATATATAGAGTAGCTACAGTGCCAGGACACTAGGTCCCTCCATAACCTCTACAACAACAATACAACCACCATGGCATTACCTGACAACGTCGCAATGAGTGATCTTCGTGATGATTTATTAACGAATTCCATGCTGCAACGTAGCTCGCTGCAGCAGACGCAGAGTGCGGAACGATGCATATGTCTGCAGCGTTGAAGTCATAGGTAAATACAGCGTACATACTACGCACGCACATACCTCTTATGCTTACCGGTCGAAGGGCTGAAACGCCCGACTACATAGGTAGTCCTTCCCTCATACAGCATACATGAAGGAGATAAGAAATACCGTAGCGCGTTCTGCTGATGTCAGACAATTGTCACTGATGGGCCGTGGTCGGCAACCACCATGAATATTAGCTCCGGCATAAAATGATAGGTCATGCGAAGACGACCTAGGTAGTAGATAGGTTCAGGACTAAACTCGGAGATCTCATAGCCGAACAATGGCGGGTATGCACCGGAGCCTACCTGATTCAGCTGCTTCTCCAGAGAGTTCGCAAGTGCAGCTGTAGTGAAAAGTTAAAAATACTCCAGGCTGAGCTAAATAGTTGGTGAAATGCTGGGGTGCAGGAGCCTGCTCAGGGGCGGGGAACGCTGATCGACAGATATGGCGGGCTCCGGATAGCAGCATGCTTGAAATAGATACCCTTGTCCCATTCAAAACACGGGCATATTAAAATATAGAGAGCGCATAAATCGTCCCAGCCCTCGTCGACGGGACACCCATCTGCTAGGTCTATAGTGTCGGCTCACAATGAAACAGACATGGAGCTCCGAATCTACGAGCACTATTGTTACAGACGAGATGCACGGCTTGCCTCCGCCATCTCGATGTCATAAGTCGGCGATGTACGAGGTATACGAGGTCATCGCATCGCACTGGAATACGAGTCAAGGCATGCGTTGGATTATTAATTCAATAGTGATAGCGCGTCTCTAGAGGGAAGGGGTAGTAAGTTGCCAATCATATAACAGTCATGACTCAGGAGAGCTGTCTTCCTTTTATCCTATCTGACCTATGATTACACTGTACCATGGTCTGGATATCAGAACTCCCGACATGTGTGTATGCAATACCCAGAACCTCGGCTAACGACAAGGGTACAGACGAAAAGGATCGATGTGGAAAGGCTGATCCAATCTATTGTAATTTCGGCTGCTAGTGCATGGCGAGCGAGTATGGCAAACACTCAAGTTGACTCTCCCGCATTGAAGCCACTCACTCGTATAGCTAGGAATGTTCGCGACGCCACTTAGAATCCGCTGACGTGAGCCCTAGCATCTACAATGGCATAGTCTCAGTACTCCCACCATAAGCATGTCGCCAAACGTACCATTTGATGGGCGAAGAGGAATTTGAACCTTCGTTCGAAATGGCGTATCTAGATCGGATGCATATAATGATAGTGCGAAATATATTGAGCTGCGGGCTCCTTGCTTAATGACTTCGGCTCGCCGGGAGCTTCTCACACTGTGGGTTGTTGAACAACTCCCGCTTGGACCATTGGTCCAAGTAGTATATAAGTCTTGGTCCAAGTAGTATATAAGTCTTGGTCCAAGTAGTATATAAGTCTTGGTCCGGAGCTATCCGTATGATCGGTTCGGATTGGTTGGCACTAATCGGTATGATGCCGATGCGTTCCTTAAGGCATAACGTGTTTCGAATCATTGCAGTTCCTCCATGATAACGGTGCTGATGTGTGCGACTACTATTGCAGGAGGATTCGAAGCCGAAACTCCACTCAACCAAGTGGACATGGCTTCTCGGATTTAGGATAGGGTATTTTGCCGAGACTGTCACGGATGATAGGGCCTATAGGATGCCGTCGTTTTCTCCCGCAAGTCTTTTGACGCGTTTCTGTTCCCAGTCGTCGAGGTCCTTTGCAGCCAGCCTCTGAAGACGCACATTCTGTCAGCGCTCTGCTCCCTGGGCACGCGTGGATCGGAAGTCTTACATAGTATTCGTCTTTGATATTGACTTTTCTTCCTCCCTTGCCGACGCCTAGTTCCTCGTCCCGGGTGAGCTGCCGGACTTTCCGGTCATGGCGTTCGTATCGGATTGCAGTCGCGGGCGTCAGGACAAAGGATCCGGCTACAATTATGGACACGAAAGGTAGACCGAAGAGAAGGAATGGATGCTTGGCCATCATAGCGCGGTATTTGGCAGCGAAATTGCTGGCGTCGACAGCACCCCGATACTTTTTAGACTGGAAAACAGCCATCGTCGGACGATTGGGGTGATTGACGGATTATTGGATGTTGAGCGTTTCTCGAGTGTAGAGGTCCTGCGGCTTGTGTAGCAGGAGTCTGCGAAATAACTCTGTAGAGTACGAGACTGAGGGCTACCCTAGATAGAATGCGACTCGAGAGTTTGTTGGGATTAGACGGCAATCCGTAGGTATCGTCTATCGTACGTTTGGAAGCTAGAAACCCACATGAGCTTACTGATAACACCTGCGGGGACTTGTTACCGAACCTTCCGTAGGCTGGCCGATACCTAGTGCTTGCATGGTCTACCTAGCTTACCCTGGAGCGTGCACCTGGTTGCAGCTGTTGGCATTTTGCACCCGACTGAAATGGATGGAGCCCAATTAACCAATTCTCACGTGGTTCCGTGACAACCTCGTTCGCGTCGAAACGCGTCTCGTCATTCACATCCCAGTCTCCACAGGCTTCACGGATCTCCCCCCGCTAGGTATCTGTGGCAGGTGCTAGACTAGGCGTCTTCGTGCTACAGGGAGATCAATAATGCCACAAACATGGCGCCCACATCTCATGGTAGAAACATGACTAATGGCCGTGAGGCCATCAACAACGGTGCCATGGATAACAACGCTCCTCCGCCTTCGACCTTGGCTGCCCAACTGGTAGAGAATATCTCGACTTCTGCTCGGTCCTCCCGCCCGGATGAGACTGCCGAGCTCCAAAGACTATTTGCTGCCATCGAGAAGGTCAAGAACGAGCCTGGTCTTCTCGCCTCATACCAGGACCGGATTGAGCACAACCATATGCTTATATACGTCTACGCTCGTGTTGTGCTCGAGGGCCTCAAGTGGGATGAACCCTTTGCCAACACGTCGCAGTTACGGGCTGATGCTATGAGGGCCATCAACTTTCTGAAGATTACTATCAATGAGACCCCCGAGGTTCTGCTTTTCACTACTGCTAATGGCGCATTTCTCTTCCGGGGTCCCGAGCCACTGTGGATGTGGATATTTCCCAAGGTCCTCAAGATGCTCGGCAATGGCTTATGTGCAGATTTGACCGCTCCTATCGAGGCTTTCTTTGGTGAACTGTACTTGACAGCATCTCGATCAAACCGCCTGTGGTCGCATATTCCTCGGCTTTTGACTTATCTTTGTAGCAACTTCGACGGTTCGTCCACTTGATCTTTGCTATATTTCTTGTTGGCTGACTATCTTGGAAGCTGTTGAGAATCGTCTGGCAGAGTTACCGTCTTCTGCCAACCGAGACCCTCTCCTTAAACTGCAGTTACCCCAAGACAGTTTGCTCGAGTCTCTCTGCTGCGGCCAGACTCGCCCTCTTCAAGAGCAGTGCACATACACTCTAAATCTAGCATCTCATGCGCTGCGGCATGCCTCTCACCTCTTATCGCTTTTGTCCATTCCTCTAGTGGGACATCAGCTGGTCTCTAACGCCCCACCACCGTTTCAGGAGATTATCCCATGGCTAATAGATGCAGCTGTGCGTATAAACGTAACACAAAATAGGTGGCGAGACTTGTCTCGTTCATGTTTGCCTCAATTTCTGCGAAGTACAATCAAAATACTCGATACCACGAAGCGCTTGGTGAACGCTGATATGCTGGTCGAGGAGAAAGCCCACATATTATTGGTCCACCTCTGTGCCGATGCGCTCAGGCAACGGCGAGCAGCCTTTGGGCTCGAGAATGTAACAGGTGTTGATGATAAATTGTTGAGTGTGGCCATCGTGAAGATATCGGAAGCATGTCTGTCATCTGCACCGGTATCTCGCCTTGCCTCATCACAGATAACCCCGATGCTAGAAAAGCCATTGAGCTACGAAAACATCACACCCACTGAAACTGATCTATGGGTAAGTCCGATGAGTAGCTTGGACATACCTTCAACGACTAAACTGTTATAGAGGAGCTTAGAATTACTGCGTCGGATGACTCGTGACCCACCCCCAGAGACGTTAGACTCCATCGTTCAATCAGAACAGTTTCTCGACTCTGAAGTTCGGCGCTATGTAAAGGCAATCGCCATTGACTCAACGGAGGACGTGGAAATGGAGCCTCAGTCGAAACGCAGGAAGACGGGTCTGCCCCAAACACTGCCTAAAGTAACTAACCTCATGTGGAAGCTTGTCAGAACGGAACCACGAGATACTCTAGCCGACTACTCTAATGTTCTTCGGTAAGCCATATGCTTGACCATGCCATAAGACTCTATCTCTTACGAAACTCGCAGGTCAACTTACCAAGACCTTTCTGATTCGGACAAGGTTCGTGTCATTCATTCAATTGCTGACGTATGTTGTGCGGCCGACGAAACTCTCATTATGAACACTTATGATGACGAGAAACCTTCGAAATCCAATTGTTTCTATTGTCGTTCTTCGCGGGATAATCCCGATGCGTCAATATGTGTCGACGTGACAGCAAAGAAGTTTGCTATCGAGATATTTGTCGGCTTGTTGCAAACCGCTACTTTCCCCGAGTCGCGGAAACCGCGAGTGGCAGCGATGGTGTCACTGAGACGTATAGCCAAGCATTGCAACTCTTCAGAACTTATTGATATGGAGGTCTCTTTCGCCGCACAATGGTGCTTGAAGTCACTTCATAGCTCGCAGAGAGAACTACGTATTGCGGCCGGGTAAGAAACGTCGATAGCCATTAGGTTCATAACTAACTATCGCTAGACGAACACTCGCTGTCTTTCTTGATCTTCCTAGTCGTTCCAGTATTAAGTATGCTGTGATTCAGAAGAATAGGGGAATTGCACTCGGTGTCCTGAGAAATCTCTCCGATCAAAATCAACCTAAGTTCATGGAGTCATGCATCCTAGCTTGGTCCCAGGTATCATTGTAAGTAAATATGTATGCAAGCGAACGGTTCTGTGCTTACAAGCTGAAGTGTGCTCCCCGATGATGAATTGATACTTGTTCTTGTTAAGCTCGTCGAATACTTGGGCCACCAAAGTGCAGTCGCCTCTGCGGCTGCGTTCACTGAGGTAAGTAATATAAGAGGCCCGTCCTAAATATTGTTGTTGATATCATAGTCAGATTATTCAAATTGCACGGTATCGTTCCATCAGCCCTAAGCAGTTGTTTGAACTTTACTGGAACTCCTTGGCCTATTTGGCTATCCGAGATATAGTCACCGAGCCAAAGCTCACCCGACTTCTCGCGGAAATGCAGGACATGAGTCTTGCCCAATTGCTTCTTCATATTCAAGAGTACGCTCTTCCATATCTTGTTCTAAACAAGAAGAAAGATGTTATTCAAATGATAGCAACCGTTCGCGACGAGATCGAGCCGTGGCAGCCGTGTCTCGACAATGCTAATCTTGGTCGCATATTAGCCCTCTTGCTCGCCCAAGAAACGGCAGACATTCAGCAATATACAATGTCCCTGCTTAGGCATATTTCTCCCCATTTTGATGAGTTCAGTCTTGTCGACTTGCTCCAAATCGAGCCATTAACAACTACACTTCATCTTTTGAAAGCTGCAGCTGATGCGGATGAAAGTCGCAAGCTATATGTAAGGATTAGAAGTATTCTTGGTTTACGCTCTGGCGATCTAACTCGGGCTTCTTACAGATTCGCAGCGCACTAAATCAAATGGCTAGCATGATCCTCGTTGCTAATGGGGAACCCAAGAAGAAGAGTCATGCAACTGGCCATTTCTTGCACCACCACGCACTTGCTTTAATGGCTCGTTTGACGGACGTTATCAACGATACGTCGGTTATACGAGCCCCATTTCACGAACGAAGGCGATGTATCACAGCAATGGAAGAAATGATACGAATAGGGAAGAATAATGTTCGCATCGCGCGTCCACAGGTCAGTGACTCTGTTTAGATGATATTCAGTGGTTATACCCTAACATCTGATTAGATCTCAGCGTGTATACTTGCGGCCATGTCGCACGACGAACTTCGTGTAGCGGCCTTCTCATGCTGGGCTTCCGTGCTTTTCTTCTTTGAGGAATCTGAAGTTGATATTTTAATTGAGACGACGTTCTATATCATTAATCATTATTGGTCTAGCTTTCAAGACGTCTCGCGGCAACTTTCACAGGATTTAATCAACTTTCTTTTAGATAAGCAGAGGCCCACTGTTGAAAAATATATCGGCAAGCTTCCATCGTTTAGTCATATCAACGAGCTATCTGATATTGAGCTCAAACTTAGCAAACTTCGATCCCCGCTGGATAATCGTACCGCCTTCTTTCTGTTGGCGGAACGGATATACCACGAGACTTCAGGTGTTGTTCTACATGCCTTGCGAGAACTTGCAGAGTACCTGCAGAGGCATCAAGGCTATCTGCAAGCGTCAGCTGTTAGCGAACAACCGGACTCTATCGTTTCTCAGCTAATTAGGGCGCTCCTGCACTGCGGCTCACGATATAATGGCTCTCACAGTGAGATTAGTGACCTATGCACTCAATGCATCGGCTTGATCGGGTGTCTTGATCCAAATCGTATCGAGGCCGTTCGACGAGAGAGCCAGATCATTGTCACGAGCAACTTTGAAGACTCTCGCCAAGTCACAGAATTTGTTTTTTTCCTGCTGGAGAAAGTATTGGTTCTGTCTTTCGTTTCTGCTACCGACACTAGACTCCAGGGATTTTTGTCGTACGCAATCCAGGAACTACTCGATAGAGGCAACATTGCCGAAGCGGTAAAAATGGAAGGGCTTATGGAGGGTGAAGCGGTATATAGGAGATGGTGTTCGCTTTCACAAAGCGCACAGGAGATCTTAACGCCTTTCATAACCTCAAGATTCACGATCACTCCTATGGTCCAGCAGAAAATCGAATATCCAATTTTTATAAAGGGAAGGTCATATGGGAATTGGATGAGGAGTCTTACGCTTGATTGTCTTCGAAGACCCCAGAACCCCTTCGCTATGCTTATATTTGAGCCTTTGTGTCGATTAATTCGAATCAAGGATCTGTCCATTGCCGAGTTTCTTTTTCCATACTTGATTGTCCACATCATTCTTGGCGAGGAGATCCCAGAACAAGAGCGGACGCTCGTGCTTTGCGAGCTGCTCGAGGTTCTACAATACGAGCTCCCAACCGATGCGTCTTATGCTGAAAAGGAAGACAGGAAGCTTTACTGCGAGGTAAGTAGCGGAACTCAAATATCCGGGAAATCTGACAATGAACTCATCTTTTACAGGCAATCTTCCGCTTTCTCGACTACGCTATGCGCTGGGTCTATGTAAAACGAATGGCTCCCAACCCGTCTACTAAAGAGACCGCTGATACCGAGAAAGTCGCTACATTTTTGGCTTCCTTCCCCGCCGAGTTGATCTCTCAACGAGCAATGGAGTGTTCCGCATACTCTCGTGCCTTGTTTCATCTAGAACAACATATCCGTCAAGTTGACGAGACCAAAGACAGCGCTCATGACAGGGACCGGTTGGTTCAACGAGTGCAAGATATCTATACACAGATCGATGAGCCAGATGGACTTGAAGGTATATCGGCACACCTTCATGTACTTGATATAGAGCAACAAGTTTTGAGTCACCGAAAAGCGGGGAGATGGACCGCAGCTCAAACTTGGTACGAAATCAAACTCGCTAAAGAACCGGATAATACCGATGTACAGATAGATTTACTCACGTGCCTGAAGGAATCCGGACAGCATGGTATGTTTGAATTGAACTTCTCTCATGTGCTACTCTACGTACTAACCCTGATATCAGATGTGCTACTGAACTACGTCGAGGGAATTGAGAAGCATACAGCTGTCGCCACTATCAACCGCATAGTACCGTATGCAGTCGAAGCTGCCTGGGCTACTGGTAGATGGAAAACTATGGAAAAGTTTTTGACTAACTACCAAGGAGATCCCTCGGAAGACTTCAACGCATCTATAGCCCAGGCACTCCTTTATCTTCAGAGAGGATGGACAAAAGAATTTTTCCAGACCATGAAGACCATGAGAGAGAGAGTTGGTTCGTCCCTGACCTCTTCAACGACTGCCTCCCTGCAAGCTTGCCATGAGCCCATACTCAGGGCTCATATCTTGACTGATCTCGAGCTCATTGCTGGCACCAACAATGATGGGGATCAACATCCTCAGGATATCCTGAAGTCACTTAGCAGGCGACTAGAAGTACTTGGCTCTTACGTGAATGACAAGCAATATGTATTGAGCATTCGCCGAGCAGCCATGGAAGTATTGAGGTAAGCCTCCTTATCCGTTCCTAAAATCGCGAAATTCCTAACTTTGAAAGACCGCGCTTTAGTAATACCGACATATCGGCGCTTTGGCTATCTACGGCTCGCCTTGCTAGGAAAACTAATACTATGCACCAATCTTTTAATGCTGTCCTTCGTGCTTCGCAGCTCGGCGATGAGTCAGCTACGATAGAGAACGCTCGTCTTCTATGGAAGGGGGGCCACAACAGAAAAGCTATACAAACTCTTCAGGGTGCAATTGATAGCAAAGTCTTCTCTCAACATAGCTTCAGTGAGCATGATGCTTCTGATAGAAACATCGGAACTCAGCAGAACATGTTGACTGCTCGTGCCAAACTACTGCTTGCAAAGTGGTTGGACAATGCGGGCCAAACGAGTGCCTCGGCCTTGAGGGAACAGTACCGAGCAATCCCTCTGATTTTCGGCCAGTGGGAAAAGGGCCATTACTATGTCGGTCGGCACTACAAGAAGGTCCTCGAGTCTGAAAGGGCCCTGAAGCCGGATGATCAGAGTGATGAGTATCTCACAGGAGAGGTAGCGAAATTGGTGATTGAGAACTACTTGAGATCTCTCAGCTACGGGACTAAATACTTATACCAGACTCTCCCCCGAATCCTGACTTTGTGGCTCGAGCTTGGCGCTCAAACAAACAAAGCACCTGAGGGGAAAGTATCCCTTTCGCGAGAGCTCTATCATCGCCGAAAGACCCAGCTCGAAGCACTTCACGACATTTTACGCAAGCATCTCGCTCGCTTACCCGCCTATGTCTTTTATACGGCGCTCCCTCAGCTCGTTGCACGAATTGCCCATCCTAATCAGGATGTCTTTAGAGTACTACAGGTTATCATTTTGAAAGTTGTCGAAGCGTATCCCAGGCAGGCGTTGTGGAGCCTCTTTGCAATCATGACTACTAAACAGGCTTCATCTGATCGTAGAGCGAGAGGCCAACAGATATTGCTTCACGTCAAAGATCGCAATGTTAAAGTTGAAGGCGGCGGTTTTAACCTTCCTTCATTACTACGAAAAGGCGAGAGGTTAGCAGAGCAACTCCTCCTAGCTTGCAACAACGGCGATTTCCAAAGTAATCGAACCACAATGGCGAGCATTACCCGGGATTTGCACTTCAATCATAAATGCACGCCTTGTCCTTTAGTCGTCCCGATTGAAACTTGTCTCACCGCGACACTTCCCACGTTGACCGACAATTTAAAGCGGCACAAGGCGTTCTCTGGGGACGTAATTACCATTTCGTCATTTCTAGACGAGGTTTTGGTGCTGGGCTCCCTTGCAAAGCCTCGAAAACTTACGGCTCGCGGCTCGAATGGCGTCAATTATGGACTCCTAATTAAGCCCAAGGACGACCTCCGAACCGATCAGCGACTCATGGAGTTCAATGGGATGATCAATCGATCGCTCAAACGGGACGCAGAGTCGAGTCGACGGCAACTGTACATCCGAACATATGCAGTCACGCCACTCAATGAGGAGTGTGGCATTATTGAATGGGTCGAGGGTCTCAAAACACTTCGTGATATACTCTTGAACATCTATCGTTCACGTGGAATAGTTCCCAACTATCATAGCCTCCAGCAAATGATGAAGGATGCCGCCGCGGGTGACAAAAATACCAAAATATTTACGGAGGGCGTTTTGGGCATGTTCCCACCGGTGCTTCCAAGTTGGTTCATATCACAATTCCCCAACCCTTCAACTTGGTTCAACGCTAGACTCAGGTACACCCGGTCGTGTGCTGTCATGTCCATGGTGGGGACAATACTAGGGCTTGGTGATCGTCACGGCGAAAACGTACTACTCGAGGAAGGGAACGGTGGTATTTTCCATGTCGACTTCAACTGTCTGTTTGACAAAGGCCTTACCTTCGCACAACCTGAGCGGGTTCCGTTCCGACTCACACACAACATGGTGGCCGCGATGGGCATTTATGGATACGAAGGACCTTTCAGGAAGTGCTCGGAACTGACATTGAGCATCCTTCGGCAGCAGGAGGAAACGCTGATGACGATTCTCGAGTCATTCATCTACGACCCTACTCTAGATCTCCAGAAGGACAAGCGCAAGAAGCACGAGGTGGTTAGACTCAACCCCCAGAGCGTGGTGCAGAGCATCAAGAGGAAAGTCCAGGGCCTGCTCCCTAATGAGAGCATTCCACTGAGTGTGGAGGGACAGGTCGATGAGCTTATCAAGCAGGCTGTTGACCCGAAGAACCTTGCGGCTATGTATATCGGGTGGTGTCCTTTCCTCTGAGAAGGGATATAATGAGGTCTTGCGATGTGCTTCATGTTTAGAATGACTTTGTTATTGAGGATTTGATTTCGTACGGCGTATAGTAGGGCGGGTTAGAGAATGTAAAATATGAGACGGTATTGATGAATACATTTCTCTCGGGCTAAGTTAGAGTGGTAGAATCGTGAGTTAAATGGCGTAAAAGTTCTCCAAGTCAGCGAATCTATGATAAATAAATCATTCTCCATTCAAACGAATGGGTGATTTCGGACCGGCAGTTTTATATACTGCTTGTTGGGTGACGCTGCTGTAACCTTGGAAGATGTGCAAGAGTTCCAAGTTAGGTGTATTTAGTGGGTGGGCATGCTTGAGATTATAGCGGCTGCGATGGGATTATAGCGGGTATTATAACGGGTGAAGCCAGGCACTCCTCCAGTAGGCATTTCCTGCCTTACCTGCTAGAATACCTATCCTCACGTTTCCCCCGCTGCCACTTGAATATTAGCAACCACGCCATCACTCTTGGTAGCAATCAAAATAATCGGAATAATCAAAGAATAATGATTTAATTAGCAACATATTGTGATGTTAATCTAATAGGACACCTGCTAATATTACCTAACAGATAGATAGATAGATAGATCTTATCAGGGCAGGCAGGCACCTACGTTTACCTACCTAGTGTAGGTAGATTGGTGTTTATCACACCGGAACGCGTCTCGTCTCACCGTTACTGTCCCTCCTCTCTACGTGACAGTGGTACTTCCGCCCTTTTATCGAGATTGACTGCCGCAGGACAACACCTCTCTCAGGCAAACCAACACCCTCCATCTCTTCCTTTGGCACCCAAAAACGCCAGGTCAACAAAGCCATTCTGTTTCCTGTTGCAGCCTGCGTTCATTAATGATCGTTAATTAATGTTTGATTGATCTGTTCCTTCACATCCACCTGTTCCTATTTCCCGACCGCCTCGCCTCAATTTTGTCTCCCATCGATCCCCCAATCTCAAGCACTCGAGTTCCACACCAAAATCTGTGCCGACCCATCCTTCTCGTCTATCACATCGCGACCCCATCATCATCACCCATTGACGTCAGACAGTTTTAACTGCATCACATCTCACACCTCACATCTCACATCTCGTCTCATCTTGCAGCTCTGCCGTCTGAGCTTGGGACAAGATGTCTTACCGTATCGGTGTGTTTACCTTCCACTTGTCCAATTTCCCCGTTGTTTCTTCACCTGCGTGTCGCGTCTCGGCAGTTTCACCTGTCAGCTCTCTGCAAGCTTAGCCCAGCAATATGCGGCAGAACGCGGGCCTTCGCTCTGGTTTCCGGAGGGTTTGATCAAAAATAGTGTGTTCTCGCCTATAGAACCAACTGACTGATGCGCGTCACACAGAAATCTCTCCCAACAACCGCGCCGGCTGCCAGGACAAGGTATGCAAGGACAGCAAGACCAAGATCACCAAGGGCGAGCTGCGCTTTGGTGTCTGGTTCGTTATGCCCGGTACTGAGCATGGATCCTGGAAATGGCGTCACTGGTATGACCTACCTCATCGCGATATGTAATTTCGCCTCCCATCGTTTCTTGTGCTGACTCTGACTACGCAGGGGTTGTGTCTCCGGCAAGACAATGATGAATGTCCAAGAGTCCATTAGCAAGGACGATGGCTTTGATTGGGATCTGCTGGATGGTTTTGACGAGATTTCGTATGAGCCGCTTCTCTTCTCATATCCGTCTTGCCTTGCTAACTGTACAACAGCGACCCTGATATTCAGGAGAAAGTCAAACGCGTCGTGGCTCAGGGTCATATTGATGCCGAGGATTTCAATGGCGTAGGTCTCCCATGAAGCCTTCTCTAAATACCCCTCGGGATAAGTGATGAATGTTACCGGAACATTTTATGATCTCCTAGCCACATACCTATTTTCCATGATCACCACGCATCCCTCCCTAACTCTTCATTCCACGGTTGTCTAATCGTGGTATTAGGACCCCGAGTTCAACGTACCTGGCAAGACCGCGATCCGTGGTCGCGCCAAGAAGCCTAAAGCCGATGAGGAGGAGGTAAGACTATATATGCCAATTCCGCTGACTATGCATTTTGCTTACCTTGTGGCTTAGGGCGACGAAGATGAGGCGCCTCCTAAGAAAGCAGCCCCAAAGAAGGCCGCCAGTGCTAAGCGTGGCCGCAAGAAGGTTGAGGAAGATGAGGAGGAAGAAGAGGAGGAACCTGAACCTGAACCGGTGAAGAAGAAGGCTCGAGCTGGCCGCAAAGCGAAAAAGGTTGAGGATGATGATGAGGAGGAAGAGGTTCAACCAGTGAAGAAGGCTCGCGGCGGCCGTAAGGCTAAGAAGAATGACGAGGGCGAGGAGGCCAACGAGGAAGTAGCTCAGCCAAGCAAGAAGACCAAAGGCGGTCGCAAGGCTAAAGCAGTCGAACCGGTTGCCGACGAAGACGAAGACGAAGCTGCTGAGGAACCCGAGGAGCCTGCCCCTGCCCCTGCCCCTGCCCCTGCGAAGAGAGGCCGAGGCCGAAAGGCAGCTAAGAAGGAACCATCTCCCCCTGCGGACGAAGATGAAGCAGACCAAGAGCCCATTGTCAAGACCGTCGCAATTGGTCGCAAACGCCGCGCCCCCCGAGTGTAGACTCGAGACGAGATGCGTTTGACTGCTGATTTCCTATATCAAGGCCGGTATGACGCGTAACCGTGTCGAATGCCCCTTGTAACCTGTTATTGCACTCATTGCCCAGTTTCTTTCCTATATGTCATGTTCGACTGTTCAGGCGTTGTCTTATCCCATCGGAAGCCGGTGGAACTTGTCTGGCAGTAATGATGAAAAGGTGGTTATAGTCTGTCTGTGTGGGTATGTGATTCAGACGGAGCAAGTTGGCAGAGATGCATGTATACTAGTAATTCACTGCTGAGAACCTTGCTGGTATGTGAGACTCTACCTACCTACCTATCTCTGAATTAAAGTTAATAACCTCGCCGCGACGAGAATTTCATTTGCTTGATTACGCTACTATATTTGTGAACCGTATCATGAATTTGCTTATTATTATTTACGAAACTTGTAAGAACTAAGCTATGTATTCTATACTAAGCATCTTGTGGTTTATCCATGGCACAATACCTACGTAGCTAAATCACTAAATTTATACCTGTTCGATTGTCTTCTACCCTATAACTACGCTTTAAAAATCCGAAAATAAAACAGCTACACATAAAGGTTGAATAATTGTACTAGTAACTAGAAATAAAATACTACTAGTGGACCCACACATAATAAACCCACCTCGCTGCGCTTGGTAAGCGTTAAATATATAGCTTATATCATAAATAAAGCTTATTTTATAGTTGTTAAGTTATTATTTTTGTTAACGTTTATTATTAAAATATTATATAAACTTAATATTAAGATAAAAATATATTATTTTTTAACTATATAATATTAATATATTATTAATTTTATAATAAATAAATTTAATTTTATAAAACTTATAAAAGCTTAATTAGCTTTTTATTAAGTTAAATATTATAAAAAGCGTACTATATAACAGCTATTAAAAGCTATATATTTTATTAACCTAAGGGTTAAAGCTTTTTTTTTTTTTAAATTTTATTAATTATTTTAATTTATTATATTTATTGCTTTAAAAGTATATAAAAGCTTTTTAAAAAAATAAAATTAACATAAAGTTAGCTATTTTTTATAAAAAACTTTTAAAATTAACTAAATTAAAAAATAAATTATTTATTTTTTACGTATATTTTATAGCTAAAAGTATATTTTTAATTATTAAACTATTTATAACTTAAAAACTATATTTAAGCTTATTAGTTATTATTTATAAAATTTAAATAAAATATTTAATAAACTAAAAGCTAAATTAATAAACTTTAATATATTAAAATATTTTTTATTATTTTTAAATAATAATATTTTTACTTAAGCTAAAAAATTTACGGTTTATTTATAATAATAATATATAAATATTAATAATTTAATATTATTATTATTTTCGCGAAATATTTTATATAAAATATATAAAACTTTTAATTAAGCTATTATATTAAAAAAAAAAAAATTATATATATATATAAATTAATTAATTATAAAAAAGCTTTTACTAATAAAATAAAAAACTAATATTATAAATTTTTTAGCTAGTAGTATAATAACTTTACTACTATTAATTTTTACAAGCGTTAAGTTATTAAAAAAATAAAAAAAGTTTAAAAATAATATAACTATAAATTATAAGCTTATAAAGTATAAAAAAAAATAAAAAAAACGGTTTTTCGAAAAAAATAGCAGCTATATAAAAAAAACTATTTTTATATATAAAACTAGTTTTAAAAAGTTAAAAAAGTTAATAATTTTATTTTATATAGCTTTAAGTATTTTTTTTTAGTAATTAAAAAAAAAAATTTTATTTTTAATTAAACAGCTGGTTTTTTAAATTAATATAGCTTTATAGCTAGTATTAAAATAAGTTTTAAAAGCTAATAAACTTTTTTTAATATTTTAAAAGTTTTAAAAGGTTATTATAAAGTTTAATAATAATTCCGAATTAGTTAATATATTTATTTTATTATATAACTTTTTAAAGTTTTTTTATACTAGTTAATTTAATTATATTTTTAAAATATTATTTAAAATAAATATAAATAAAATTATTAAAGCTATTAAAATTATTAGTAAAATAAAAAGTAATAAAAAAAATAATTTGCTTAGTAGTTTTACAAGAGTATTTAATAAGCAATTAAAAGCTTAAAAATTATAATATAATTAAATAGCTTTTATAGCTTTAAAAAAGCTTAAAAAGTTTAAAAATGTTATTTTTAGGTTTAAATATTATATATATATAATTAAATAATTTTTTTATTTTTTAGTATTATTAGTAATATAATATAAATAAAAATGTTTTATTAATAAAAAGTTTATTTTATATGTAAATTTAGTAGCTTAGCAACTACGAAGTAAGCCCGATTTCTAACATAAGTTATATAATTGACGCCCACTAAGCGCAGCGAGGTGGGTTCACTATGTGTTGGATTTGGTGATATGGAGCGAGCTTTTGATGCACCACTAGAGAGATCGCCAACTTGATTACCTAAGATAAGTGGCAAATAGGTGTGGCTTAATAGCGTGGCTTACGCACCCACATATACATAAAAAACTCTGCACCAGAAAAAGCCTCATAGGAGACAGATCAATACAGATACACACGAGAAGCTCTGTGCAAAATACAAAATCCAACACTATGTGTGGGTCCACTAGTAGGTAGTGGTGTAAGGGGTGGCTGGCTGGGCTGGCTTCTGTCTACTTGGGTATGGCAACTGGCGTCGGCCGATGCCAACTGTGGCAATAGATGGGCCCTCACAAGCCCAACAAACGTCACCGATAAGCTTCGTGTACATCTACACACTGGTTGTTTGATGTCACTGATCAGGGCCAATGTTCGGGTATCTTTCCCGGCTCATTTCCCTTCAACCACCGCCATACACATTGCCTGCGCCTTGCACATGAGGCAGGCTTAGCAAGATGTATCTACCCTCCCAGGCGCTGTCGCTGTCTGTTCTCCTGGCCCTGCCTGCCACCGTTCGCGCCGTTTTCCAAGACGAGGTCGGCCATATCGACTATCACCACGAGCTTCTCGGTGTCCCCCAACGCGAGACCACATTCTTCCACCGACCTCGAACAGAAGAGAAGGCGAGCCTACTATACACTCTCAGCGACCTGGGCGTGCTTGGCGCTGTCAATCCTAGTAATGGCGCCATTGTGTGGCGACAGTTGCTAAATGGCAATGTCACCGATGGCGGGGGGTTCTTGCGCGCCGCCGAGGAGCAGACATGGTTAGCCGGCGCATATGGCAGTTCTGTGAGCACGTGGGATGCTCTGACAGGCCGCAATGTATGGGCCTTAGACTTCAACGGCGCAATTAAAGACCTCGAGGTCTTGGAGATAACCGAGCGAGGGGGAAAGGATGTATTAACTCTCCACCAAGAGCCAGGCGCAACCGTCACGAGGAGGATACACGGCACTGAGGGGCATGTTGTCTGGGAACACAGAGATGTGAACAAAGACATCCCCTTGCAAGTCAGCACCAGCTTGGAAAAAGTATTCGTTGTTGCTTTACATGGGTCGCTGCTCTCGTATAGTGTAAATGTCATAGTGCTGGACACATTGACTGGCAAGAAGCTGGATGAGATCCCACTTGGCACGAAGAACGAGGTCCAGAAACCTGAAGACGTTATGTTCGTCGGCGCTAATTCGGCCGCCCCTATCGTCGCATGGACAGATACTGGGAAGACCAAGCTGAACGTTAATGTCCTTGGTCTCAAGAACAAGCAGGCGTTCCCCCTTCCTGCGGACACGGTAGATGTGGAAATTCACGCGCCACACACTGTTCAATCATCACCCCATTTCCTAGTACAAATCCGGACAAAGTCCGGCAACAGAGCCGACGTCTTCCACGTTGATCTGAAGAGCAACGCCATCACGAAGGCGTACGAGCTTCCATTGCTTCAGGGTGGAAGCGCCTTCTCAACAAGCTCATCCGGCTCTAATGTGTACTTCACCAGAGTCACGGACGACGAGGTCATTGTAACTTCATCTACCTCACATGGCATTCTTGGTCGATGGCCCCTGAAAGCAGGGTCTGAGAAGCTTGGCGCATTACACGGTGTGTCTGAAGTCATCAAGAAATCCGGGGATAGCTATGCGGCGAGGACCGTTGTCGTGAGAGATTCAGACGATTGGACGCAGATCGTCAATGGCGAACTTGCCTGGACACGTCTCGAGGGCCTAAGTGGTGCTGTCGCTGCCACTTGGGCTGAGATTCCTGAGTCCGAGGACTTGGCACGGACTCTAGATGCCGAAGCTCATAGCAACCCCTGGTCCGCATACGTACATCGTGTGAAGCGCCATATCAATGACCTACAATACCTCCCCGCTTACCTAGAGTCCATCCCTAAACATCTTCTCAGTAGCACCGTTGGCTCTGAGAGTGCCGAGTCTACGGACGAAGTCACACGGGATAGCTTTGGGTTTAACAAACTCGTTGTTTTGGCAACCAAGCGTGGAAAGCTGTATGGTCTTAATGCCGGTAATTACGGAAAGATTATATGGTCGAAGAATGCCAATGAGACACCATCCGGGAAACATTGGGATGTGAAAGCTATCCATGCTGACAATGCGAAGGGTTTTGTCACCGTTCGCGGCTCGGAGGGCCAGTTCATCATCGTGAAGTCCGATACGGGTAAAACCGTTGAGACGATGCCGTCTGGTCTGTTCCCGCCCGTCGATGGTGCTGTTGTCGTAGACAGCAACGCCGGTCCCTGGCTTCTGCCTATTGAACGTAACGGCAAACTTGCCGACGTTCAGATTGGATGGGCTCCTAAGCAGACCGTTGTCACTCGCACAAGTGAGAATGAAATTCAGGGCTTCCGTTTCGTAGAGAAGGACGCTTTGGCATCGGCGGTCTCCGTCTGGAGCTTTTCGCCTTTGGCCGGACAGCATATCGTCGACATTACGACTCGCCCACACCATGATCCCATTGCTTCTATTGGCCGAGTCCTTGGTGACAGGACTGTCAAATACAAGTACCTCAACCCCAACACGATAGTAGTTGCTGCTATCAACAAGGCGACCTCCGTGCTGTCCACATATCTTCTAGATACCGTGTCCGGACAGGCTCTAGCTTCTTCATCCTATGAAGGCGTTGACCCCAACAAGGACATCGCTTGCACCATCTCCGAGAACTGGTTTCTATGCACTTTCTACGGCCAATACCAACTCCGCGACTCAGAAGCACAAACCCTCAAGGGCTACCAAGTCGTCATCTCCGACCTGTATGAATCCGAACTCGCCAACGACCGCGGCCCCCTGGGCGACGCAGCCAACTTCTCCTCCCTCGACCCCGTGGACTTCCCAACGGGCCCCGCCCTGCCCTCGGTCGTCTCGAAGAACTTCATCCTGTCCGAGCCCATCACCTCGCCAGCGGTGACACAGACGCGGCAGGGGATCGCTGTCCGGCAGCTCCTGGCGTACATGCCGTCGTCGCACAGCATCATCGGGATCCCGCGGATGCTGCTGGAGCCGCGGCGGCCGGCGGGGCGCGACCCGCAAGCGGCGGAGCTCGAGGAGGGGCTCGCGCGCTACGCGCCGGCCGTCGAGCTCGACCCCCGCATGACGGTCACGCACGCGCGCGACGTGCTCGGCGTCCGCGCCGTCATGGCCGCCCCCGCCATCCTCGAGAGCACCTCCCTCGTCTTCGCGTACGGCGTCGACGTCTTCGGGTCCCGCGTCGCGCCCTCCGCCGCCTTCGATATCCTCGGTAAGGGGTTCAGTAAGGTCACGTTGCTTGGCACTGTTGCGGCGCTTTTTGTGGGTGTGCTTGGGTTGGGTCCTATGGTGAGTTTTATTATAAAATTTTTTTTTTCATTTGTCAATTCCTCAAAATTGGTTCACCTGGGCCTTTAATATCATGTAATCTTTTTTTTATGTCATCTCTAACTCCCCCTTTTCCCTTCACTTGGTCTATGTCTCCTGTTCGTCAAGTGCGGGGCTGCTGCAACAATGTCAGGCGGGTACTTAGGTAGCAACGTACATCGGTTTATACATTTATGCTGACATCATCACAGGTTCGGAAAAAGCAGATTAATATGCGATGGCAGGCTCCTATGTAGAAAAGGGGATCAACAGCTTGTGCTATACGGAGCTCGCCGTAATGGTTTACAGTGTACCTAAGAAATGAATATACACGGTATCAATTTAAATGGATGTATCTATAGGTATTCGTGCCCAGGTGCTGCGGCTGGATATACCAAGAGATAAGTACATCCCCACCATACCACCCAGGCGCCTAAGTACCTATACATACCTAGTACTGTAGGTAAAATATGCAAAATACTTGCAGACACGTACGCTATCTTCTCAGCTATTCGGGTTTCTTGCCACCTCATGTAGGCAGTCGCATCCCACATGCTTGCTACTTATTGCGAGGTCTTCAGCTGGCCAAAGTTGGCAGCTCTTCAATACCATGGCGCTACCATTAGCAGGCTTCATATTACATCCATCCGGTTTACTGCATTTACCGTCATAGGTCAATGTGATGCTTACGGCGTGTATATTGGCTTCGCATGGCCGTCTTACGACTGATTAGTTGATAGAGTCGTATTGGGGGTGGCGCGGACGTGAACATGCATATTACACAGGCGTATTTTCTACTCAAGGCTCTGTGATCTTCCCAGCCGCCGTGACTTTCTGTCCTTGCCCAGTTTCAACCACTTCTTTTGCCCATCATCAATTCCAGCGCATAATTCGAATAATCAACGTTGTTCATTTCAGAATCTACGATCACGAAGACCACATAACGTCACTAGTGCCATCCCACGCTTTCTACCATTGAAATTTCCATCGGCAAACAGCGCCGGGGAGCAGTTTTGACCCGACCCATCAATGAGTTCGATTGCGAGGCACAAGAGGCGTCTAAGCGATGCCGACGAGCACTCGTCGCCACCCCCCCTAAAACAACCAAGACACATCCTCGAAGGCAACGACGCCTCTTCGAAAGATGCAATTACCGCAAGCCGGAAGAAACTCGCGAACGGTGACTACACAGTTGGCTGGGTTGCTGCGCTTGCCATTGAGAGAGCTGCTGCTTTAGCCATGCTTGATGAGGTTTACCAGAAACTACCAAAGAAGGCTGGCGATAACAACAATTATGCATTTGGTAGAATTGGAGATCATAACATTGTTATTGCAAGTCTACCAGATGACGGATACGGCACAATCAATGCTGCCACCGTAGCAGGCGACATGCATCGGACTTTCCCCTCTCTGGAGGTGTTTCTAATGGTCGGCATCGCCGGCGGTGCCCCCTGCATGTTCGACGTGCGTCTAGGGGATGTTGTCGTTAGCACAAAACTAATTCAATACGATCTGGGGAAAGCTTTGGGCAAGGACCGCTTTGAAACAACGGCCATCCCACTTCGACCGTCACAAGAACTTAGGAATGCTATCACGGCTTTGAAGGCACAACACGAAGATGAACCATCTAGGATACCGGCTCTTCTTCATCAACTGGCAGAACAGAAGCCGCACATGGAAAAATACACCTGCCGGGAGTCACTCCAAGATTTGTTATTTGACAGCGCTTATGAACACCCTGAGTCAGAGAATGCTTGCAACAAGTGCGATCCATCAAAACTAATGAAACGGATACCACGACCAGACAATGAACCCATGATCCATTATGGTGTCATTGCATCCGGCGATCAAGTCATTAAATCTGCGACGACTAGGGATAAGTTAGCACAACAATCCAAAGCCCTATGTTTCGAAATGGAAGGTGCGGGTTTCATAGAGAACCTTCGTTGCTTGGTCATCCGTTCTATATGTGACTATGCGGATAGTCATAAGAATAAGCAATGGCAACGATACGCAGCTGCTACGGCTGCGGCATATACTAAGGAGCTGCTAGGCGAGATGCCTATACTAGAGACGCAGGCGTCAAAGACTGGTGGGTATGTCCCCTCATGTTAAGATTGTATTTAGTTTATAATCCTGTCTTAGTGGAAGAAGAACTGTCGCCTATTCGGAAAAGTGACCTAATGAATTCATTGTCATTTCCAAGCATGTACTCCCGACAGTGGAACATAGAGCCCGCCCAACATAGGACTTGCGAATGGATTCTACAGCATCCCGTCTATTCGGCATGGTTAGACCTTGACCAATACTTACAAAGTCATGGCTTTTTATGGATTCAAGGAAAACCCGGTGCTGGCAAGTCAACGTTGATGAAATTCATCTCTAATCGCGTACCAACCCGTTTCACTGTTCTATCATTTTTCTTCAACGCGAGAGGGGGTGGTTTAGAGAAATCCGTGGAAGGAATGTACCGATCTCTATTACATCAGTTGTTGGACAAGGTGCCAGACGTTCAGTTGCTTGACCATCACCATCTCCGTCATTTGGCCTCTAGTGGCCGTATTGAGTGGAGTGTTGGTATTCTCCGGGAGCTTTTTTCCCACGCGATAGCCGGACTGGGACAGCGGGAACTGATATGCTTCGTCGACGCCCTTGACGAGTGCGATGCATCCCAAGTACGGGGGATGGTTAAGCACTTCGAAAGTCTGGGGTGTCTTGCGTTGGAGAAGCATTTGAAACTCTTCATATGTTTTTCTAGCCGGCACTATCCTACAATCTCGATCAAGAACGGTCTCACATTAATACTGGAAAACGAAGACGGTCATGGCCAAGATCTTGAGGAGTACGTGAACCAGGAGCTTGACATGGAGGAAGAGGATGCGCTGGAAATCAGAACAGCGCTCCTCCAGAAAGCAGCTGGCGTTTTCATGTGGGTCCTCCTCGTCGTCCGCATTTTGAACGAGGACATTTCAGGAGGTCGTGTGTTCGGTTTGAAAGCCAGACTGAATAAGATCCCTTCCGAACTGCACGGCCTATTCAGAGACATCTTGAAGAAAGATAATAAGAACGGGGCTGACTTATTGCTGTCCGTACAATGGATACTTTACGCTAAGAGGCGCCTGAATCCTGAAGAGTATTACTACGCAATGGCGTCTGGGCTCAACCCAGGAGAGGATTCTCTGGGTGAATGGAATCGCAAGAAAGTCACGATAGACGCGATGACGAAATTCGTCTCAAGCTCCTCTAAGGGACTTGCTGAGGTTACCAAGTCGAAGCCGCCTACAGTTCAGTTTATTCACGAATCCGTACGAGATTTCCTTATTAAGGATGGCGGTATTTATGAGCTCTGGCCCGATCTTGGAAACGATTTCGAAAGCCAAAGTCACGATCGATTAAAGGAATGTTGCTACGCTTATGTCAAAGCGCGATCGTTCAACATAGAGACTCTTGATCTCGGATTGAAGTCTGATGTTGCCTATGCGCGGAAAAAATCCATCAAATTCCCCTTTCTTGCATATGCCACGAGAACAGTTCTATATCATGCCGATAAGGCGGCGGTTAGCGTACCGCAGCAAGACTTCCTAGTGGCATTCGACCTTAGAACTTGGATTATGCTATACAATTTTTTAACGCCGCCTAAATATGAAGAGAAGTTCACGTCGTCTGCGCACATATTCTACGTACTTGCCCGCCGAGGTTATGCTCGACTTATCGACAATGCTGTCACCGTATATGGCCCTACGGTACATGTTTATGGAGAGAAGTGGAAATATCCTCTGTTCGTTGCTTTAGCTTATCAGCGCAAAGAAGCGGTCGATGCCATTCTACGAGCGGCAAATTCTCGCATAGACGGGAACAACGTCGTTCCACAGCTTCCGCCCAATTGTGAGACACTTGACATTGATGGATACACGCCGCTGTCATTGGCCGCACGTGTTGGATATGAGGAGGTGGTGCAACTATTGCTTGATCAGGGTCTCACGCCCAATACTGCGGATGCTAATAGTCAGAGTCCGCTATCGCGTGCTGTACAGGGAGGTCATGAAAGAGTAGCACGGCTATTGCTTGATAGAGGCGCCGAGGTTGACTCAAGAGATGAAGACGGTAAAACACCTCTGTTCTTTGCGGCTGAGGATGGGTATCTGGAGAATATAAACCTGCTGCTCGATAGAGGTGCTGAAGTTGACTCAAGAGATAAAAGCGGTAAAACTCCTCTGTTCTCTGCGTCTGCGGCTGATTACGGGTCTCTGGAAACCGTGAAACTACTTCTTAATAGAGGCGCCGAGGTTAACTCAAGAGATAAAAGCGGTAAAACTTTTCTGTTCTCTGCGTCTGCGGCTGATTACGGGTCTCTGGAAACCGTGAAACTACTTCTTGATAGAGGCGCCGAGGTTGACTCAAGAGATAAAAGCGGTAAAACACCTCTGTTCTATGCGGCTCGTGGGCCTACGAAGAACTTACAGCTGCTGCTCGATAGAGGCGCCGAGGTTGACTCAAGAGATAAAGACGATAAAACACCTCTGTTCTTTGCGGTTGAGGGAGGGTATCTGGAGAATATAAAGCTGCTGCTCGATAGAGGTGTCGAGGTTAACTCGAAAGATAAAAGCGGTAAAACACCTCTGTTCTCTGCAGTTACGATAAAAACCTACATGGAGAAGGAGTGTCCAGAGATTGTACAGCTGCTGCTCGACAGTGGGGCTGAAGTTAATTCGATATCTCAGGATTTGGAAACACCACTGATACGTGCAGTTGACTCAAATCATAAGGCAGTGGTCAAGCTGCTTCTGGCTAGAGGTGCTAATGTCGACATGGTCGATCGTCGTGGTATGACACCGTTGCAGTTGGCTGTTCAAAAGGGGCACGACGAGATAGCGGAGCTTTTACGAGCCTATTCCAGTCAAATTCCGGCGTTGCCAGCGGAGCGGAAGTATAGGGAATACCACGATTGATGGAGGTCCATCCAGCAGCGTATTGGTAGCTTAGGGACAAGAAATTCAAACCGGGTCTCGAGGTTACGCATTTTGTGTGCTACTCGAAAGCTCGGCTGATCTTTACGCGATACAGCGAGAAGCATTGAATGGGGATCAGATCTCAATAAGGTCTTGGATGCTGAAGTGCTCGACAACTTCGATGTTTACGGCGTGCTATATGAGTATCTAGGAGTTCGGCGGGTCCGTGACATGGTCTCGTTGAGGAGTCAACATGTGGGTGAATGAAGATGGTTATTGTCGCGTAAAAGGTTTCCGTTAATATACATCTTGTTTGTGATCATTTCCCCTCAGATATGGCAGCATCAATCTTTACAGTATCAACGAACTACACTGCTATACCAAAGAGCCCGTAGACCACTTTTTCTCATCCTTAGGCGATGTCGGCTCACTGTACTGCCGTAGAAAACGCCAAGCCACTGCCGTCAATATGGTGATTGGCACAGCAAATGCCCAGTACAACCAGAACTTATCGGAAATGGCCCATCCGGAGTCGGCGCTATAATCAAAGAATGACATGCTGAAGATTGCAGAAACGAAAGTCGGCGGCAGGAATGTGAGAGTGACAAAGGAGATTGACTTCATGGTAACGCTGTCCGCCTGCGTAGCGCGGCCGATCTTGACGGACGTGCTCGCGTCGTGCTGCGCAACTGTGTTGAAAGCAAGCTGAATCTCGTTAAGCATCCGTTTCTCGTTGGATGCTGAGCGGCAACGCAAGCTGCTGATGAAGCTCTCGTAGAACTGGAGCTGGGAATGGATGTCCTGCGACCCACCCCTATGGTTAAGTGATTGCACCAGGGCTTCGTGTTGAGCTAGCATGCGTTTGATGGTCTGTGTGGCCACGTCGAGGCCTTCGGAGACGTGGATAGCATGTCGAGCAATGTCGTGGAGGTGTCTGTAGTCGGGGTCCGGTCTGCCCTTGGGGGTGATCTGTTTCTCGACGGCCCTGACCCGGTCGCGAATAGCCCAGACCGCGGACTCCTGGATTCGTGCTACCTCACTCAGTAAATGAGGATAGAACCAGAACGGATAGTCGAGGCTATCGGCATCCGGAGTTGCGAGCGATTCCATGAAGCGCGATGCGATGTCTGGGGGAGTATCGAATGCGAGTATAACGGTCTGATGGGTTGATTTGTTCCATCGGATGAATATGTTAAGCTTATACCAGCAATACTTGGCTCCCTCTTCGAGCTGCTTAATCTCGAAATACGCCCATGTATCTGACATTTATAATTAGAGTAATGAATGTGCGGATATACTGAGCGCGGGCATACCTATGTGATAGATGTGATTAGTGTTGGCACGACAACCGAAGTAGCCGTTCGATTTCCTGCTGGAATCCGACCACCAAGGCTTTGGCATCCGAAACTCATCGATGAAATACGCCCTACATGACCCGCATTTACGAATCACATTGGCACTTGCAAAGCTTCGAGGTGGTTAGTGAGCTATGTCATCTCAGCTCTAAAGCTAGTAGGACTGACATGACACAGATTTTAGCATTCGCAGATAGCGGGGAATTATGCTTATTGGTGTTGATCGCTAGAAACTCGTGGAAGTCGACTTGTCTGCTTTGCCAGCCTTGAGCTACTTACTATGTTAATGAACAACTACAGCTATCCCTGTAAAGCATCACTTACCAGCATCCCACTCCGATATATCCAAAGCCGTGCAACATCGCAAGCTTTCTTTCAACATACTGATTACTGGGCGATGGTTGAAGCAGATGAAATAGAAGATTTAGACTTGGAGAGCATTGTATACGGTAGGCCTCGCGGCTTCACAGGCTGTACTTATGGTCAGCTCATTAAGGCTGTGCATGGGCGGGGTTTCTATAGTTGGCCAGTTCGGTCTTGCCACTGAAAAAGCAAGGACATAGGTAACCGCCCAACTGACGGTGAGCAGTGCATAGCATGCACAACAAGGCTCGCAGCGAATCATTGGAGTCAATGACCGTGATGTATCTACGGAGCCACGAGGCGTTTTTATAGCAAAGCCTTTTAGTTCTACTATCCACAAACATATATAGATTAACGCTCTGGAAAAATAATAGGGCATTCAATTAATAAGATTGAATTATTTAGATTTCTAGAGCGGCCAGTCGCAAGAAGATTAAGAGTTCAGTCGGACTCGCTGAAATGAATGACGGTGGGCGCATGGCTGCTGTTACCATATACGTCTCCTCCGTATGTCAGGTACCCTTGGACTTCTGGGATCCCGACGGTTACGATGTCCTTAGTGTCACCAAAGATAAAGGGAGTCTGCATGCCCTGTACCATGTGCTGCAGAATGTGGCAATGTACCATCCACACGCCCGCGGCCTCGACTCTTACGCGCCAAGCACGCCACCCGCGGATCTCATTCGCGCCCGTCGTCGCGTTGTATCTGAACAGCATGGTGGTATCCCTCTGGATGGGCGTCGTGCCCTTCAGCTTCGCCTCTGCCACATCAGGGTCAAACTTGCCCTCCCCGGCCCCGGCATCGTAGTAGTGCTTCCCGTGCATATGCCAGGGATGCGTATCCAAACCCCCACCCGCGGAACCGTCGTATGTAACTGAGCCGACATTCTGAAGCACGATCTCGAGAACCTCGCCGAGCTTCGCCGGGTAGGTCTTCGTCTTGGGATCAAGACCGCCATTAGCGACCGCGCCATCGTAGTCCGGGAGATAGGCCGTCTCATTCTGGTAGAGGGCCACGAGGTATGGCTTGGAGGGCGTGGTATGGTTTAACGGATCGGACGCGTCCTCGGTCCATCGGACACCGTTGTCTTCCCAGATGAAGTACTTGTCAACGACCTGTTGGACGTTGATGATAATGCGACGAGTGACCTCCGTGGCGGTCGGGAAGTCGTTTGATTCTAGGGGCTGCAGCTTGTAATCAAGAAAACCGTTGACGGTGGGCGGGAGGCTAATCGGCTTAGTCGACGGGTTGGCGTTGGTGGGAACCCGGGCGCCTGTGGTGGAATTGCATTTGCTCCCGTCATATCGGAGAATCGCATAGTTAGTGACCACCGAAGCCCGGTCTCGGCTCTCGAGCTGCATGTAGTAGTCCAGCTTCCCGAGGGACTTGAGCTCGGCGCAAGTTTTCGTTTTCAGGAGCGTGCTGAATCGCTGACCGGTTCCCATCTGCATGAACTCAACGGGATAAGGCTTCGTGTAGTGCCCGTCTGCCTCGATGACTTCGAGATCAGTATGATTCTCGAACCCGAACGACGCGTATGATAGAGAAGTCCCCGCTACGTAGCGAAACCGGTAGGTCTTTTGCGGCTCGACGTCGATGATGCTCAATGACGCCGAGGACGGATCGACGATGCCATAACTGGAGATGCCCTTGCCGTTGATTAACCAACTTTGAGGCTCCCCGGTCCAGCGTAGTGGTATAGCGACCAGACCCTCTTCAACCTCTGTGTCCGTTTGGTTGAAGAGCTCCTGAAGAAAAACAATACGCTCGTCGTCGTATTTGTAGGGAGACGGTTCGGCGCTCTCTACGATCAATGGCCCGGTCGCCGTGAGGGCCTGGAATCCTACATGAGCGTGATAGAAATAGGTGCCGGCTGTTCCGTTGGTCGTCTTCAACTCATAGTCAAAGAAATGATGCGGCGGGATAGGCCATTGACTTGCGAGAGGTGTACCATCTGAGAACGGGTAAGTAAATTGAGTCAATCCGTGCCAGTGCTATATCATCAGGTCAGCCTCCGATCCCTGTGTATTGTAGTGAGCTGCCTTACCATCGTGACGTTTGCATCATTCATGTCGTTGTATACTCGAATCCACACAACCTGGTTTTCCGGAATTCTCAACTCAGGTGCAGGCAATGAGTTATTGACGAGAGTGCTGTATCGCTGAATACCGGCGACACTGACATTCTGTCTAGTCACACTGAGCACGACGTCTGGTGTGAAACTACTATCATGAACATGGACTGTCATGGCAGCGATGCCGGCGACTAGGGTCGACATCACCGCCGCGAGGCTCGTAAGAGAAGGCATTGTCGCGACCAGTTTCTTGTCCAGCCTAAGATCAACTCTGGGTGCATCCTCGAATCCGAAATGCTACTACAGGATACTTAAATATATTCCTCGACGCACAATCGTACTATATCTACAGAGTCTTGTCAGCTTCCCACCTGGGCCTGGCCTCGGACGATGTAGAGTATGATGCCCTCGGAGACGAAAAACCTCCTTCAAATTCTTTGGCCATGTCGGTGTTTGGGATGCAGTGGGCGTCCTCGGCTGTCCCCTCGATTGGCTGAGTCGCGCTTGTCGCGTAGGCTTTCTTTCCAGACATTCTCCAGTTATTCTGAGTCTGATGGCCCATCTTGCATTAGACCAGGGAGTTGCGGTCCCGAAGACCTGTTCGCTGGTACGAGGCCCCCTATGTTCAAATCGCGGTCCGCCGAACGGTAATGCAGCCACCCGCTCGTCTCGGGTGTTGTTTGTGGAGTCAAATTAAAAAGACTCGAATATTGCAGGGGTATATATGCCTGCATTACGGTATCTTACTCTTAGTCTAGCCTGCCTACTCGGCGTTAACCATATTTCGTATTAATTTCTTCCGCTCGGAGACCGAGCTCGACAGTTTGGGCTATCACTAAGCAGCCACAGATATCATCGCTTGTATCCGCTATCTAGTATTCTCTTTGGCATCTATCAATTGGCCATTTCAGTGTATCCTGGATTTCAGCCGAGGAAGGCTTGATCAGTCGAATAGGTAGTCGACTATACGAGTCTGAAATGTGCATTAAGATTTCTGAGACAGTAAGCCCCAGGCCCCTGCCCTTTGGAGCTACCTATCGCGGCGACTTTGTCGGCCCATAACAGTGCTTCAAAGACACCACCACCCGAATGTCCCGAAGTTCGTATAAGTGAATCACCTTCCCATCACGGCCACATGAGGCTCCCACTTCTTGCTTTTTGCTAAGGATGAGAGTGCAGTGTCAGCAAATGCGTTTTGTAGAATATATGTCTCACGGGCGGCCTTCAAAAGCACATCGCTATTAAACTCACCCGCTGCTACGATCATAGCCTCGACCGCCCCCGTCGATATCCAGTCAAGCAAAACAAAATTAGGTCTCACATACTTAGACCTGAGCTTTTCCCCCTAGCTTTAATATCAATATCGTGAAAGCGGGTCAACGTCCCTTATTGATATTGCTGTTACACGGACCCAAGGGACTGGGACTTTGTGTATCATGTATATAATCACGATCGGGAAATTCTGCCTCCCGTTTGCCGTAAATTACCTAATTCTTCCGAGACTGTTATATGATAGCGAGAGGGCAAGGCGAGAGGGCAAGAAGACGCGAGGTCGGCAGCGAGACTATTCACCCATATGGTAGACTGTAGATCTCTCACCTGACAGAATAGGGGACTAGACCTTCATGGCCCACTTGAAACCCCAGAAGATTATTGCAATTCGAAGACCCTTCCAAACCCTTGATCTCTAGCTCTTATTACAATCGCTTACTAGCTAATCCGCTTCCCTTTCGCTCTTTCATATTGTTGCAAAGGGGTTTAATGCTTTACTATGGATCCGCCCCTCTAGCACTCACTTGCCACGGCCCTCTCCGCAATCTGGTATACGATTCATGGTCATAGTGAAATTAGCTTACAAGCGCTCACTTATAGCGATAATCTCTGCGAGCGTTTTCATATAGTTAGAGAAAGACTCATTAAGTAATCATGAGAAGTGCGTATTATCTCTAAAGCATATATTAGAGGAGTCGCCTTAAAATGTATTGTAGTACCAGGTATCGGAAGTTGGGATGTGCCTATACTCTAGGGCTAGTTGCTGGCGCTCTTGGCTATCGGTATGAGAGTAAGTACATTTGTGTTGAGACTTTACACTTTACACTTCAGACATCCGTTTCTTTAAGTATCCTATTTTTGCATCGCATAAGGTATAATTAGTTGAACTTTGAGCTCATTGCTACTAATTCATTCACCACAGTAGCTCACGCCTCGATCAGGTAGTGAAGCAGTACGGGTGGTAATTGGGTCAAATCAGGGTCCGTATTACATGTATACTTAAGTAGTAAGGGATTTTACTGGAAGCCCCAGCAGTAAGGGGCAAAGCGCGAAGGCTGAACCAACTACACATACTTACAGTGCTTTTACTCAGTCATCTTCTTGTTGGGGTTTCAATTGATCTATCTAAGCCTTTGGAAGCGTATTGGCTAGCCTACCTCCTTGGCTAGGGTCCGAAGTGAGTGACTCACCTGGGCCAATTCAATATGCAGTTTACCCAAGATGCTTCGTCAACTGTGCTTTAATTATTCAGTTTTTCCCCATTATTCCATATCGCATTAGCCAGAGTTGATGTGCTAGTTAAGTGAAGCGTGGGTCACATTGCCTGGTTGCTCACAGTCAAGCAGTTGGGAAAGGCGTGGTCCCGGAAGGAGGTGTCCAACTTCGGAAGCCAAGCCGGAACCCCATACCATATCCCGTACTAAAGTCCACCTATTGAGAGCAACCCAACCTCAACTAGCAAGATCTACTGACATCATTAATTTTTTTGGGAAGCTGACTCGAGTCGTGTAGAACTTTAAGCTAAGTATTTGGAGGGCCTTGAATCCAAATTTATAACCCAGTACTGTGACGAGAACCCCTTATATTATACGTGGACTCATTGAATCAGCGCCTTCCGAGATCCTCGAATCTTCGGAGTGGCAATCCTCCGTTACCGGATAGTATCACGGAGTTCACCATGATTAATGTCAAAAGGCTCTCCATTACCGAGAAAACTTGTAGCAAGAGAAGTATGAGACTAAATTAACGGACCGAATAACCGGACGACGGCATCTCCCTTGTCCGAAATAGTGGCAGAAAGCCAACCACTGCACATCTTATTGATCGACGTATAAGTAATTTTGTAGATGGAAATTTTGGTTACAAAATAATCAAAAGATAAAAGTCGACAGACTATTCGTATTCTTAACTAGTCGAGTGTCATTCCCTTAACTACAGTCATTGAAACCCTAGATCTCAATCGCTAACATGCACTTCCTACTATCAATATGGGCGTTGGCTATTACTACCAATGCCCACTGCATTTTTCAGGTAAGGTGCTCGGTGGCATTATGGTGCCCTCTCTTGGTCTTAGTCCATTTGACTGACTATAACACCAGAAACTGACCGTCAATGGAGCTGACTAAGGCCTGCTTACCGGCCTCTGAGCACTGAGTAACAACAACCCGGTGCAAGATGCCACAAGCAGCTCCATCACTTGTGGTGCAGCGGGATCTACATCGAACACTGTTATAAATGTCAAAGCAGGCGATGAGATAGGAGCATGGTACCAACACGTCATTGGCGGCCAGGGGTCCAACGATGCGGACAACCCAATTGCGAGCTCGCACCATGGACCGATTACGGCGTACCTTGCGGCCGTGAGCGATGCTGCTACAGTGACTGCAGTCAATTCCGACTGGTTCAAGATCTACGAGGACACTTTCAACCCATCTACAAAGGTCTGGGGCGTAGATAACATGAGAGCGGCCAACGGATGGGTCAAGTTCAAGCTGCCGACTTGTATTACCAATAGCGACTACCTGCTGCGAGTCGAGACACTGGCACTCCACTCGGCATATTCTCAAGGCGGCGCACAGTTCTATACCTCGTGCGCACAGATCAGAGTTTCTGGAGGAGGTTCAACCAAGCCCAGTTCGACGGTCCGCTTCCCTGGGTACTATTCAAATACCGGCTCCGATATCATGATCAACATCTACGGCGCCACAGGGCAGCCAGATATGAACGGTCAAGCTTATCCCGCCCATGGGCCAGCTTTGTTCACTTGCTAGAGATGGTAGAGGAGGATACCTTAGAGCTAGCACATGAAATTGAGCACCTTGGCTGAATACTGTTGAGTATACATTTATCAGCATATTGGCGCTATCGCGCTTTTATTTAAATACAATATATATAGTACAGATATCGAATCCATAAACAAGATTATTATCACCCAGAGATCCAAGGGGTCTCACACTCCATGCCTGTGCAGAAAATCAAACATCATCTGGAAAGCCTGCGGGGCGACCTTGTGAAGATTCAGGTTATGGCTAAAACTCAAATCAGCATTGAACTGCGGATAACGGGAGATTTTGCTTAAGAACGACATACCCCGAGGGAAGATCATCGACAGTCTCAACAGCTGTGGCACCAGAAAATAGTGCCCCGGTGGCCTCAAGCAAGCCCACGCAGTTCCCGCCACAGGCCGAAACATCATACTGTCCCTGTAAAACAAGCACGGATCCCTTGATGGCTTCGTAGTCAATGGTGGTGCTTAACACGGTCGGTAGCTCTGCCAAAGCAAATGGTTCGCTGCCCACGTTGTATGACCACTCGGCGATGCGGTGCTCGAAGTACGGCTCGGTATAATAAGTGTATGTCTCCGCATAGAGGTCGGAAGATGTTAGGTACCCGGAGTCCAGTGCACCCCAGCGCAAAGGGTCTTGCATTCGAGCCACGCGGAACCCGGCGCCCGCAACGAAAGGCCCAAAATAGCTGAAGTTGCCGCTGAAACCGGTCAGGATGATCGCGTCGACTTTACTCTGACTCGCTGATGCGGCTGTGATGTAAGAGCCGTAGCTGTGGCCCACGAGACCGACTTTCGTGGCGTTCATGGTGTTGTGGGCGTAGTCGACGAGGGAATTCAGCACAGCCGTCTCTACTTGGAACTGGGCATCGTTGAGCGCATTGACTCTGATCAACCATATATATGTTAGAAATGCTACAGGTCTGCTGTTTTGCGGAAACTCGTGAGTATATCTCTTGCTTACTTGGACGACGAGCCAACGCCGATGCGGTCATAGCTAATAACTGAGTAACCCGCGGCAACAGCGGCATCGACGAAACTGTATTCTTGGGAGTTTTCGAATGTAGGATGCCAGTATCTGAGCAACAAGAGTTAACGGACATCATCGCCCGGTTTTTTCAAGGGGGCTTACAGCTTAGACTCGATGATACCGTGTGTCAGAATTAGTGTTGGACCTCCGGTGCCACACACAGTAGCCCCGATCTGATAAGTGCTCTCGACAGCATTAGGCGTCATACCAGAGATAGGCAACGGGTCGGCCAATGTTGCCGAGTCTCTTCGTGTTAAGTTGAAGGTAAGGGATACAGCATCCCAGTCGTCCTTCACTGCCGTGTCGATGATGAAGCGCGGTACTGATACGCTGACGGGTAGCTGTAGCTCACGGCAAGCTGTATACTTAGTATGCGGGAGCGCAAAGGCACCTGCGAACAAAACAGTGGCTAAAAGTTGGGCGTACATGTTGGGCTCTCTTCAAGTAGAATCGCACACTCACTTTGCCTGGCACGGAGGATTGTGATTTCATGAGAACTGATCTTGTATCTCCTTATATAATGCAATGTATACAGTGAGGCGAGTCCTATTGATTCCACTATCTAACTTCTACGACGAATAGAGAGCACTTCGTATTCATCAGCATTGCTATCAAAAAGGACGATCGTCGACTAGGTATCGAAGATGGTGCTAAGGCAAGCTTTGGGGACCATTTGCTGAATTGGGAAATTTTCCAGACTGCGAGCCAGTTACCTAATTCCTGGTATTACAATAACGGAAATAATTAGCAGTCGGCAATAGGTATTTGATCTTGTCAGCATCTATGAAGTGTGCCGTTGTTCCAGTATTATGTAAGAAAAGCATACCAACGCTAGGATAAAACTGCAGCCGCACCCCTGTACACATAATTCACGAGCAACTATACTATAGTAGGAATAGGACGTGCAAATCTCCCACTGAAGGTGCGAGAGTGAAGCACTATGTAATCAGTCTATCCAAAAGCGATAAACTAACAACTAACTAGCTATGAATACCAGGGCATTACAGACTAGCGCGTTTAGTCATACAGAGATATCACATCTATGCAGCAAGGGGGGTTGATCTAGATATTGAACAGCTTCGGTATGAGACTGGCAGGATAATCTTTAACCCTCGCTACTAATAATTCAGGGAGCTTAAGTAGAAGTTAAGTAGAAGTGGAACTTGTGACCGCTGGAACCCATCGGACACGCTCTTAGTATGTGGAAGCCCGAAGATATAAATCCTGACAACAAGGGGAACAGTCCAGAGTACAGCCCGTGTACAAGGGAAATGCGTTTAAGAATAGTTAATTCTTCACAGAAGGGTGCGGAATCAAGATAGGGGTCTTACAGCCACCCAAGCCACAAGCGCCACTAAGACTGGTCTCCAGAAAAATTAATTAGCTAACGTCAGCGTAGAGGATCAGAATTAACGCGGGGTAATTGTCGTATCGAAGTTTTTTTTTTTTCCTGCAAGGTGTAACGGTGCTGTCGTCGCAGTAATTTTAATTTAATGCGATAGATTAAACTGTGCGGCAATAGCTACCTATGTATCATGCTATTTGCAAAAGAGGAATTATCTATATTCTACCTACGTAGATCGATACACACTCATTAGCTAACTAAGTGGAGTTAAGCCGTAGAGTATAGGTACTTGGCATCATGACTTGATTGTGGCTATAGCCTCAGTCGCCTGTCAGCGGTCAGCAATCAGCACAGGCTAAAATCAAACCACTCTAAGAAGAACAACAGTTCAACCTCTTTCTATCACGATTGAGCAATTGCGAACAAGCATTCAGAGTTTAATATGCGTCTTCTTAACGTAAAGACTCTTAGGCTCGAGGACTTCTTATTGACCAAGAAGCGCCCAAAGTACGCAATCTTATCGCATACATGGCTCGAAGAAGAAGTCCTGTTCCACCATATAGAGAACCTTGAACGCTCGGCCTTGGAGAAGCTCAAAGGATTTGCAAAGGTCAGAGACAGTTGCGCTCGGGCTGAGGCTGACGGCTATGACTACATCTGGATCGACACATGCTGCATCGACAAGTCAAGCAGCGCCGAGCTCTCGGAAGCCATCAACTCAATGTTCACCTGGTATCGACAGTCAGATGTTTGCTATGGGTTCCTCGCTGATGTGAAGGGAAATGATACAAAATCGCTTTACAAGAGTAGATGGTTCAAACGTGGATGGACATTACAAGAATTGATCGCCCCGGACAATTTCAAATTTGGTAAATGTCTTCGCCTCTATCATTGAGTGGCTAAATGATTCTCAAGCTAACTATTGTGTAGTAAGTAAAAATATAAATCGTCCTATCTAAAAGAAGGAAGCCACGTCGTAGGCAATCTCAAAAATGCAGGACGGCATAGGAGTGACAAGTTAACAGATTGTAGTACGACATGAACTGGCGAGAATTGGGCCGGCGTGGACCATTGGCCAGCTTGGTAAGTAATATAACTGGAATTGACGAAAACATATTATCACGGAACCTGAAGGCCAGACATACACACGACATTCAACCTAGAAATTCACTGTGTGCTGTCTGCGGGCTGCCGGAGTCAATCGACGAGATCCTCCGAAACGTTTCAGTTGCGTCTAAGATGTCTTGGAGCGCCAAACGAGAGACAACCCGGGGTGAAGATCGCTCTTACAGTCTCCTAGGTCTGTTTGGAGTCAACATGCCATTACTATACGGTGAAGGCGAGGCTGCGGCTTGGAAGAGGCTCCTGGATGAGGTCATCAAGAAGAGCAATGACCAGTCAGTTTTCGCTTTCCACTACTTTTCTGATACGGGCTACAATTATACGAACGCTGGGATGCTCGTTGTTCCATCTGGGGGCGGAATCTAGTAAGTGACATTATTCAAACTAGTCTTCAGTCACCCAGTGTCAGGGAGTCTCTTGTTCGGTTCGCTCCATAAACAAGGAGCTCTACACGTGCCTGAAGCCCCTCCGCTAAGATAAATCATTACTAACCTGGGTGTTACAGTGCGCAGAACGCCAGGCGATTTACGAAGAACATTGAGCTTCCCAGCAGTAGGCCATCCCGGACAATGGGGTTCGTTGCTGGCGACCTTGTACTGGAGATATGGCTTTGTCCCCTAGTTCCCAAAGATCCAAGTAAGTGGACTATGCGGAAGACCTACAGAGATACCTTTGCCGGTCTCCTCGAGTGCAAAGTCATAGGGGATTCTCTTGCTTGGCCAGTAATTTTTGTCAAGCCAATTGCAGGCAGCGACAACAAATTCATTCGCATGCCGAGTAAGTTGTTGAAAATTGACATGCAGGGGCCTCCGACATTTAAGGCGTGTAGGGAGCCGAAAAGAGGCGAGACTATCGAGCTGGGACCAATAGAGGCTGATTGTGAGTTTGGTCGTGCCCATATAAACCCAATGCACAGTGTCTAATGATTTAAGGCACATACGACATCACTAAGGCAAAGCTTCGGCGGATTACTATCGTCGATCATGAGCCAGAAGGACACTTAGTGAATACTATCAATCACATTACGAAACCTCTTCAAATAATGCGAATCAGTCAGCCCGATTCTTTTCATTACAAGCTTGACTCAAGCTACCCGGAATCGCAAAACGGCAATATTGGCACTATCCCAGTCTTTTGGGGTCAAGACTTTATGGGAATATCAAGTAAGTACTCCTAGAATCGTTTCCTCCCATCCTCCTTATTCGGCAAGACTAGAAATCTCCTATTTGCTCACTTACGCGGAATGGCAGTATTCAGCAATGATAATCGGTTTCCATTCGTGGTGACGTGGGGTCCGGGGCCATCCCGAGACGGGCGACCTTGGTGCAAGTTACTCACACTGAGTAAAGCCGATCCTTCTAAATACGAAAGTCAGAAGCATTATTTGGCCCGTACGATCCGACACAGCGCTTGGGAAGAGCAAGAGCACAAAAGCCTACGGCTAGAGGACTTTAAGGTAAATTATAAGACCGTACACGACAAGGACGCAGTTGCCTTTGGTGATGTGTATGTTACTATTGGGATACAGGATGTTAAAGTGTTGGATCGTGAGATATGGCAGCTTCACGTGGATGTCAAACCACTTGCACGAAATCGACAGCCAGAAAAGGCCATTAAGGGGGAAATCGATGGTACCAGGAGCGATACACACGAGAAGTAAATAGAGCAGGCTTAGAAGGAGCAAAAAGAATGGAATTTGCGTATAAATCCTCGTATCTAGTTTAGGCTCATAACAGACCCGTCGGACAACTCACAAGAGTTATAATTTAATTGGGCTAATGACAGCTTAGATTTTAACTACCTCTATTACAAATTTTCAAAGGAATGAAAACTTGGGTAGCTAAACTCACTGTAAAGGTAATATCCTGATCGTGGTTATTGATTAATCAAGAAGCCTGTCGAGGAACAGGAGCTGGGCACAAAGGGAATGTTAACAAACAATTTTATGTATTTCAGTAAACTTCGTTAAAGTTTCGAATATAAATTCCTAACAACGCTGCTTAACTGCAATTTTCCCTCGCCTTAGTATTCTCAATCTAACCAACAATTTTGTCAAACTAATAACCCTAACACAGCCATTACCAACCTACCAAATCCAGCTTCAAAAGACCTACAGCAATGTCTTCAAATACAAAGGGAACCACTTTAAACACAGAGAGAAAGATGTGCTATCGCGACGGCATCGAATACGACAAGCCGACGTGGATAGAAATTTTCTGGAATGTCGGACTTTATGACAATTTGTCTATCGGCTTTTTCAAATCCTACCTTACTCATATTGTTCAGGAGTATACGAGCGAGTCTTATCTAAAACATTTCAAGAAAGCGTGTGAACGCTTTGGGGGTAAGATTATGATAAGCGATGGCGATCTTCTCAGATCTGTTCTAGACAAGACAGAAGGGATGGCTGTCGCCGCTCTCACGCTGCTCGCTGCACTTGAGCTCGTCACAGCCAATACAGACTTGAGTGAAGATGTACGTGGCATGGCTATTTTCTTAATGGAAAGATCTAAACTTGCAAAAGGTCACGTTGTGTGGATCGAGTATATGGCAGAAAACGAGCCTGATAACCTTCAGGGGCTTCTCATGGATGCACGAGAATTCCCCGATCCTCCATTTCAGGTGAGTTTCCTCTCCGAACCCTCCCCCCAAAGACAAATTGGAATCGTGATTCATGAGTAATCACTAGGGTCGCGTTTCAAATTCCTCAAATATCTGCTTTTTAATAGCTAGACTTTAACACCATAGACTTCTATTCTATTATAATAAACTAAACGTCGCAAATGATTTTTCATGCATTACTATTTGCAGGGTTTTTAAGGCTCACAGTCAACAATGCTAAAAGAAACAATGTTACGTTGTCTTAATATAATATTACTGAAAGCGCTGCAATTCAAAGAAAGCGATAGATTGAATCCAATACTAACATTTGCCTTTGTTCTGTAATCTTCTGGAGCCGTCGACTACCAAAGATATCGGCCACCGAATGACTTTGGCTCAAACTCATCAACTTCATGAAATCTTATAAAACAATGCGACAATTAATGAAAGCCCTGATTTAATGTTTAGACAGCACGAGCTATAATCTGCAAGCAGATTGGCCAATTACACAGCCCCCCTTAAATGCTCCTAATATTGTTGCCTTTTCACTACAGCGCTGCCACCAACCCTATTGGAGGATAACATGGGCCAACGTGACGCAGCTCGAAATGCGCTCGCATATCCGCACCGATTTGCGGATTGTATTTCTTCCTTCCTACTACTATGGGAAATTTGCTAGTTATTAAATACGTATAATCGGAAGTTGTTTCACCATTTGAGGGTCTCATTTGCTCTTATAGCTGCCTGCTACTTGCGTCGCTCCTTAATATGTCTAGCAGATACTCATCAATCGGCTATTCATCGGGGCCATCTACGACGGGCTCGTACGTGCGCCGGAATCGTCGTGGTCCTGTCGGCCGCCGGGTCCAGGAATCCAGTAACAACCAGAACGACTGGCGCCGCGCGCCCCAATGCCAATGATGTCGATCGTAGGAATGAGAATGAAAGCGATAAATCAACTCCACACCCGCCGTTTCCGTTCCAGCCCATCGAGGAGCCAGGCGGAGAGCCTGACACGGGAGCACAAATACAAGTGCCAGCTAGATCCAGCTCGAATTTCACTGGCATTCCTCTGCAGGCCACCGCCCAAGGCCTCATCGTCCCGATTTATGTACTCACACCCGTGATTGAACTGCTTCGGCTGATGAGTCTGCGCGAGGACAATGCTAGCACCAGCGAGGGGAACGTGGATTCGCCCCGTCTCGAAGCGGGCGAGATCTACAATCTCTCCCAAATATCTCGAAGTTTGCACCAGACTTGGCCGGTTCATAGCACCGAGCCTCAAGAAGATGTAGGAGGAAATGGATACAGCATAATGCAGCCAGATAGCGCAATGTCGGCAAGGATATCACCCGCAACGCTGCCGCAGAAAACAAGGCCGTGTTACTACCTCCTTGGTGGCCTCAGCATTGGCATCGTGACGAGCTTCGCCCTCGCGCTGTGGTGGGCGCGCAGCCAGGATGATCTGTCGGCGGGCTTTACCCTTGGGAGCTACCTTGTGGACGTCGACGCATTAGTGGTGGCAGCCGCAGGCGTATTCCACGCACCAAGCTGCAGGTGCTGGACAACTTTGGTCGAGTCTGAAGACCACGCTAGGTGATTTGCACGCGTGACGTCCGAGTGAAGGTGGTGGTTATGAAAGCAATGCAGGACTAGGGCTGCGAGCAGCCCGATCGAACCATTATGCGGAAGCGCTAGATTACTTTACTATAGTATATCTTCCGAGAACTGCTTCGTTAGGGCTTATGATGGAAGATTTTGTACTTCCTCGTCAGCTCTTTGATGTGGCAGAGTTGCTTTTAATTGGCCATCTGGATGAAGAGCTCACGAGCTAACCACTTTGACGGTAAGGACGCCTGAAGAGATAGCTGCTAAAGTCAGCGCTTCCTTCTTGTCTGAACGGTCCTCAGTAAGTCTACAGGTTAGATCTTGTACCGATCAAGGGTGGATACTGATGCTGCAGAAGTAATGGAGGTCGTTCACAAAGCATCCACCGTGAGAGGCAATCTTAGTTCATTTGGCTCCTCCAATGCGAGAAGCAAGAGTATCTCTTGATAGACAAACCGTTGGATATATATTGACAATGATCAAAATAGCGAAAATATGGCCTGCCAGCATTTATGTAGATACACACATAACCTAGATAGCGACGACGCTCCCAAGAGTTGACAACGATAAGCTACAATTCCTTCTTAGGGGAGGCGCGGACAGCAGCAGCCCCGTCGCGTCCGAATAGACCGAGGAGGTACGCCGTGCGAGTTAGGCCTAGGAATATCTGTGAAAGGTAGATGTAAGCAAAGAGGGAGAAAGGAGGTAGTAGTCGGAAAGAACTCACGGTAAACCCGACATTGCCCCATGTAACGGCGTTCCACCCGGCCACGTCGACGGCCCGGTCGTAGCCTAGTCCCCAGCAGGTAAGGCCTACGTGGGTTATGTCGGCGATGCTGTTATTCGCTCGGGTTAGTGGGAATTGTTCTTGAGTCAATGAGTTGTTACATTCTGGGGTAGGACGCGGTTATTTGGGGCGGTGGAAGCTTGTTCTTGTAGACATGCTTTTAAGAGTTCTAGTGTTATCGACTTATTATGTTCCGGGGTAAAGTGTCGTTATTGGTGTTATCACGTTATCATGTTTTACGAGAAGACTAATGAAATGCCAACTTTTTATAGAGCAACCATGGATAATGCATGTTGGGTCATAGCGTCGTCACATGGACACGCGTAAGAGACAAGGACGGTTCGCAATTGAGAAGACATCGTGACTGGGGGCGGGCAACCTACAGCAAAGCAACGAGATAGTTCCGGACAACCTTCAGCTCGCTTGTCGTGTACAGCACGGCAACACCGACGAGGAAGAGCAGGCCGTACGCATTGCCGAGTTGCAGGGCGACGAGGCGCGCGTTCTCAGACGAGGCTGGCAACACGTCGCTGTCGATCTGACTGGCTATGAACCAATCCGCATCGACCAGGGGACCGAGACAGCCGGCAATTCTGGGGAGATGCGTTAGACTGGTTAGTACGTATAGCGTGAGGGCAGACGGGGGGACTTACAGGGAGATGGGCTCGACAACAGTGAAGACTGTGCGTGGGAATGAGGGCAGCTGAGAGGCCATGGCTTTGATTGAGTTTCACCTGTTGCGGGTTTAAGGGTGCGGATTAGGTATATGCAACAGCGAATGGTAGAGTAAAGTAACCTAAAGTCTATTATAGCAATAAGGTTGTACTTAGGTTGAGTTATACGGTATCGGTCAAGACCGGCCAACGAAATGCTGAGGACCTCGTCAGATATCAATTGAGTAAGTATCTTGGGTTTGTAGTATATGACAGGTCACGATAACGAAATTGGAAGGCTTGCCTCAAGACATGGACGCCGACCAGACGTTGCTGCATAATGTACTATGTACGGTATAGTGGTTGGCGACCGGGCAGGGGTAGCTTCCATCTGCATGTGGGCAGTACCTAGGTACTGTAAGTACTGTAGGTACGCAGTACCCAATGTGAGCAGTGAGCAGTCATGATCGGCTGCTGGGTTCGTGTCCTACGGTCTTGGACGGCGGAGCCTGATTGGCCCAGCAGCATATAGAAGGGGTTACCGGCAAACACCGATGTGACACCGTCACACCCTTAGTGGCGAATGAGATCGACGGGGTCTGGAGCTTCTGGACCCTCCCACCAACGTCTGCATCTTGCATCTGCATCTTTTCTCCAACCAACGACACCACCCTTCCATCGACCGTTGCTGCCGCTGCGACTACCGCTACCCGGCTGCCACAGTTCGGCTGCATCTCTCTCTCCCTCCCTCTCGTCAATACCAAATATACCTATTTCTGCTGCTGCCGTTGCCGCTGCCGCTGCCGCTACCGCTACCGCTACCGCTACACCACTGCGCCCTGTGCAGGCGGCGTGCAGCCTCTCTCCCATCCCGGCCAGTGAGCAAACGGCCCGGGGACGTTCGCTTGTTGTTCCTGTTCCAACAGCAACCACAACTACCTCGGGTCCTACATATATGTACGTGTTATTACAGCTGCTACTATGGTTCTAGCTCTGCTTCTGCTTCTCTTTGCTCGAGTTGCCGCTATCTTGTGTTACGTCAGACACCAGGTTGTCCCGGGAGGTATACCGTATGCCTGCTCCTCGCTTACATGTGCTCTGCTGCTAGACTGCTACGAGACACTCAAGACACACATTGCTCCTGCAAGCACACACACTTCTACTTACACTTGCGCTTTTCTGCTTTGTACCGTCGTACTGTGAACGCCCTGGAAGGCTGTTTATCACGCCGGCCGCGCCAATTGGCTTCTGAAAACTTCTTCCCTGCTGACTTGTACCAAACCATCCACTTCCGCATTGCAGCATTGCATGGCGTAGCTTCCGCATATACGCATATACCGCATTTACGGCACCTCTCTACCTTACCTTGGTAGCTGCTGCAGCTGCTCCTGCATTCGGGGAGCTCTCATCTTCGTCTATGACGAATGCCCGGGCCTTGACTCACTTATATACCTGTCCGTTTGTCGAGCTACCTGTCTATCTACTATCTACTATCTGCTTACCTGTTATACTACTGGTTATTACTACTGCTATCTACTACTGCTATCTACTACTCTACCATCTTGTCCCAGCTTGAATAACCACTTATTCCGGTTCATATCTGTTGTGCTCGCCCTGGTTCTGCCCTTTATATACATGCGGATAAACAGATTTACCTGCTTCGATGTCGCCTTGAGACGGTGGCTTCGCCAATTGGCTCGGCTCGCTTGATACTTGATACTTGATCCCAACTCAGCCCTTCTTGTCTACTTCTATTCTCTCGCTTCAATACCCGTTAAATCTGCTCTTCCCATGTTCGCTTCTTCCTGCCGTCTGCCAATTCAGTATGGCCACAATCGAGCCGCGATTGATCCACCTCCTGAATGAGTCGACCAGTACCCCGAGACCATACAATGCCGAACTTCCTCCCATCAAGGTCCTGCCTTACCCTCAGGCCTCATCCAGGCCCCTCCCGCCCATCGATACCGCTGCCGGCCAAAGACCTGATAGTCTCGATGCCAACGGAGGGCCAATAGCCCCACAATATATACCATCGTTGTACGCTATCACGGACGATAGCCTCCCGCCCCCCTCCTCGAGAAGAGAAGTCCCGAGCTACGCCCCGACGGATCGTCCATTCTCGACTCATGTCTCGTCCCAGGACCTGCGTATGATACTCGAAGATACACCAGCCGACAACACCGAAGATGTTTCGACCAAGAAGCGGCCGGTTAAGGAGGACTTTCCTCAACTACCTCAGCCTCCCAAGAAACAGAAGGCGACAACGCACATGTTTCCCCCCATCATAGTGGGCTTACTCGAACCACCTTCGAATGCCGGCCTCTTCCCCCCTATCTCATCCGCGTCTTTTGAAAACCATCCACCCTCCGACCCTCCACAGGCTCTTAGCCTCCCAAAACCCCCCGAGGGCCAAGGAACCCCAGAAGAGACTGTAGGCCCGAGCCCCCCTCCAGACCCCGAACGAACACCAACAGGGAAGGTGAAGCGGCGAGCTGCAAAGCCGCGTCGGAAATGGTCAGAGGAGGAAACCAATCATTTGTTGCTTGGCGTTAGCAAACATGGTGTCGGTAGATGGACTGACATACTCGAAGACCCGGGATACAGGTTTAATGAACGAACGGCCGGGGACCTCAAGGACAGGTTTCGCACTTGCTGTCCCGAGGAACTACGCGGTAGCGCCGGCGCTAAAGGTGACGGATCAGAATCGACAATAGTGTCCAGGGGTGAGAGGAGACCTAGGAAGGGACTCATGTCGGAAAATATCCTGAATGACACAGAGGACGAAGTCGACATTGATAGGGGTTGGCCGGGGCAGAACGACTCGGAATCAGCGCCGAAACAACGAAAAAGCAGGGCACACCGGAAGAAGTTAGAAGACTTGGCAGAGCTTGGCATCAAGGGACCGTTTAAGAAGTCGCAACGGAGAGAGAGGCGACCCTTTTCCGAGCAAGATGACCGGGAAATACTTGAAGGGTTTGAACTGTATGGCCCTCATTGGACGAAAATTCAGAGGGATCCCAGATTCAATCTACACACCAGGCAACCAACAGATTTGCGGGACAGACTACGTAATAAGTACCCGGAGAAGTTTATCAGCACAGAGAAGACTACTATGCAAGTTCGCAATAATGTGCTAGAGCCGTCAGTCAACATGGATATCGAAAACTCCTTGAACCTTTCCAAAACATCGCGCCTCGAGCCCCAGCTGAATAGGACCGGCTCTCGAGAGGATATCCCTAAGTGGGCGCCGCTGAGCGGTTTGATGGAGACTGGGGAGCAGGTTCAGACACACTCAAGCTTGTACTGGAGCGAGGGTGGCGGCGGAGGTTTTACGTCTGGTGAAATGGACATATCGCGCCTTTTACTGGACGATACGCAGATCATGAGTGAACCTGCTTCTACTGACCGGAGGGGCTATGGCTGAGCGTGGCACTCTAATTTCCCAGGGATATTACGTTTACACGGAGTTGGTGCACATCGACCCAGTCGCGATGGACAGGCCGAGCAGAAACCGGCTTTTAACGATGATACTTACTCTACTTAACGCCAGTGACGGTGTGTCTGAGCGGGCAGATGTGTCGGCTCACACGTCGACTAATAATGACGAGTGTATATGATGAGATTTCTATATGCTGTGACAAGCAGAAACGGCAGACGACTACCATGAAAAACGGCGATAGGGCGGGAAATGAGCGACATGGCCGAATAGACCTACATGAGAGGAAGGTGATGGTCCACCTCACTCCGGTTGGGTCGGATTCAACTCAAGGGTCAAAGTTTCTATCTCTACCGATTTGGGGGAGGAAAGGAAAGGAGGTTGTCTAGTGAGCACACATGTATGTACGAGGCTGTCCGGTGCGTTTTGTCGTTTGGAAACACCATATAGAAAGGGAAAAGACCAAAAAAATGGGAAAACCAGTCAGCGAACAGCGCAATGCATTACAAGATGGGCGCAACTACACAGTGATCACGGCTAAGATTCAGCGAGATTTTCTATCGGCCTAGTGGTGCCCTAGTAATGGTGAGATTATTTATACATAGGCAATGCTCTCGGCTTGGTATTGTTTTTTTATAGAGGATGTTATGAGCGTAGGATCTTGATATCCATGTGAATTTGACCAAAGACTTAATAGATGACTAAAGTCCTTAATCAGACGCATGTCGACATCTCGAGCACTACGTACTTACTTGAATTTGGTTGGGTTAACGAATGGCGTGTAGGTACATCTTCGTTGTCATCCTAGGTACCTACGTACTGCTACCTATTTGTACAAAGTGGAGATCAGAAGACAGTGTTATCCGATTGGCTCGTCTAGTCCGGCTAGTGCTGCAGCCGATAGGCAAGCTCTATCAGCTGGGCAGAGTAGTAACTCAGCTGGCATAAGCTGGCAGCAATTCATCAACAAAGCTCGGACCAATCCGTTATCAGCCCTACCTACCCACAACTGGCGCACCCTTTTTTTTTTGTCGTGCGTAATTGATAACCTCCAAATCCACGGCGAACGACGACAACGACCAGACCTCGACGACGCATTCTCGCACACAACACCGCCAAGATGCCGACTCGTCTATCGAAAACACGCAAGCACCGTGGCCATGTCAGCGCCGGTAAGGGTCGTGTAGGAAAGCACAGGAAGCACCCCGGTGGTCGTGGTATGGCTGGTGGTCAGGTACGGCAGTCGATCGAGCAGCCCGCACTCATTGGTATCATTCATGGGCTAACACAACCCGCGACTGACAGCACCACCACCGCACAAACATCGACAAGTACCATCCCGGTTACTTCGGTAAGGTCGGTATGCGCCGCTTCCATCTGCTGAGAAATCAGCAGTGGAACCCGACCGTCAACGTCGACAAGGTACGCAACTCACAATGCCACACAGCCAATTGCTCTCTACCGGGCACCTATCTATCTACCCAGGTCGCGAAGATGAAGGTCTAAACTAATGCCGTCTCTCCCTCATAGCTCGCCTCCCTCCTTCCCGCCGACGTGCGTGAGAAGTACGTCTCCGGCGAGGCCAAGGACACAGCCCCCGTCATCGACCTACTAGCGCTCGGATACTCAAAACTCCTGGGCAAGGGCCGGGCCCCCGGCTTCCCTTTCGTCGTGAAGACCCGCTACGTCAGCAGGGACGCCGAGAAGAAGATCACTGAGGCCGGCGGCGTCATCGAGCTGGTGGCATAAAGGAAGAGAAAGAGGAAGTTGGGCTGGCATGGCATGGCATGGCGTGTGGGCAAATGGGAACGAACGATAGCATGAAATGACAAAAAATCCGATAACACAAAACCTCGGGCGGTCAGGTCACAACTGGTCTACACAAACACACGCATTATCAATTCATTGTTTTTGATGACGATGATGTATGATGATGATGGCGCAAACAAGCGGAATAATACCCAATACACAACACGCAGAACTAACATGAGGCCGTGCTGTGCCGTGTTGTGCTATCCTGGCCTGGTTTGCTGGCTCTGATCTCGGTACGGCGTATATACCTATAGTCACGGAGTCGACAGTGGTTTAGGATTATATACCTGCCTCTAGCCAAATGGATGGGTTTGTTCCGTCACCAACATGGGTCTCATTATTGGGCGTGCCATTATCGCCCGGCTTCGTCACGGGATTCGCCAGACAACCATGTCAGGAGGACGTGTAGAAGTTATTCGCCTCGCATTTAGCAAGGAATCGGATAGACTCGTCGGAATATACATGCTATAGCCCATTGCACTATTGTGTTCAGATCCCGCAAGTGATATTGCCCGTTTATCTTGAACTAATATGCGCGTGCCTTACCATATGACTGTAGTATCTATGTTAGGAAAGCTTGAAGAGTTCCTCGCAGTCATTTCTAAGTGGATTACTCAATTCCGTCTACAACATCAATCCCAATCGCTATCAATCGCTCCAAATCTGGATAAAAATAGCCACATTACAATGTTGAACTGCAGTACCTAAAACGGTATTATCTGATTGGTCCAAAGCAGGAACAAAGTGACTTTGAGTAAAATCCGGCAAGGTCGATAGCACTTGGACCGAGCGCCCCACACACAAATATGTCCTTATCTTATCAATTAGGTAGGGCACAACAGCCCTTTTTCGCTTGCATCCCAAAACTCTACTACTCGAATCCCGTCCCCAACTTTTCGCAGGTCCCGAATTGTGAGAGCCAGTCGCCCATCGTCCATCACCTTCACGACAACCCATCAACCAGCAAACCGCCAACATGGGTCGAGGACCGTAAGTCAAGCCCTGACAATTCGATTCAAATTCTCCGCGAGCGTTGGATTCCTCGTCGGGAATCACGCAGCATGCCTCGCGCAACGCAACGCGAATCACCACACGATGTATCATGTAGATACTAACTGACTCTTTGCAGGAAGAAGCACCAGAAGCGCCTGAGCGCCCCCTCCCACTGGCTTCTCGACAAGCTCTCGGGTACCTACGCCCCTAAGGCCTCGCCCGGTCCTCACAAGCAGCGAGAGTGCCTGCCCCTCATCATCTTCATCCGCAACCGTCTCAAGTATGCCTTGAACTACCGCGAGACCCGCGCCATCCTCATGCAGCGCCTCGTCAAGGTCGACGGCAAGGTCCGCACCGACACCACCTACCCCGCTGGCTTCATGGACGTCATCACCCTCGAGAAGACGGGCGAGAACTTCCGCCTCGTCTACGACACCAAGGGCCGTTACACCGTCCACCGCATTCAAGAGGAGGAGGCCGCCTACAAGCTGGGCAAGGTCAAGCGCGTACAACTGGGCAAGGGCGGCATCCCATTCTTGGTCACGCACGATGCGAGAACGTAAGTGTTCTGTCAGACATCATTCAGCCGTTGGATCAAGCTTTGGTTGAACCACCCTTCGACAATGCTACGGCCGTACAACGACGAAATTCACATCGTGTGTTGTGCAGCCTACGCCTGTCGAGAGCTTCGAACCCCGATGGCTGGTATGTGTTTCCCCTTCTTGTCCGCTTGCTAACGTGATACCCTCTCCCACAGCATCCGCTACCCTGACCCTCTGATCAAGGTCAACGACACCGTCAAGATCGATCTCGCCACTGGCAAGATCACCGACTACATCAAGTTCGACACTGGCGCCATTGCCATGATCACTGGTGGTCGTAACATGGGTCGCGTTGGTGTCATCACTCACCGTGAGCGCCACGATGGTGGTTTCAACATCGTCCACATCAAGGATGCCATTGACAACACGTTCGCCACGCGCGAGAACAACGTCTTCGTCATCGGCTCTGACAAGCCCTGGATCTCTCTACCCAAGGGCAAGGGTGTCAAGCTGACGATTGCCGAGGAGAGAGACCGCCGCCGGGCCCAGGCTCTGGCTGGCCACTAAGTGGTTTATTTTTAATCAACTGCTACAACGTAAAATTAAAAAGGGGACATCTGGGCAATAGGTTGACTGACGACGATTTGTCTTTGCGCATGGGAACTGGAGTCTACGGCATATCCACTATGTGCTTTGCTTTACCGCGAACCCGGAACACGCGGTTTAGGTCGATGATGAAATGAGAAATTAATTGACCATGATTCCCTATGAAGACGCATGCGTCCCTCTGTGACAGTAGTTTTTCCGTGATTATATGGCATGGCATTAACGCGTTGATTCGTGGCTAGCTACACCAGCACCTACACAAGTACGTACCATTATGGTTGATTGTGCTAACCCCACTTCTAAGCAACGGCGAGACACAGCTCGAAGCCACTTCCACCTACCCGCCTACACTCATGAATCGAGCCTGGAGATACGACTTTAATGGTTCGGGGTTGCATACAGGACCAATCTGATGTCTTTCCCGGGTATTTTGTTCATTACCCTTTTCATTACCCTTATAGTTAGATGTTTCAATTACTTCCCCTTCTCCTAATCCCTTCTTTATGAGGACATATTCTAAATATGCGTCTTATTATAATAGCTTCACTGAGGACCTTTTTTATACGTAGCATTCTTACTTGTTTCTCCTTGTTGATACTGTTTGTATCTGTTTTATTTTATTTTTTCATTATTACATTTTTTAAAGTGTAGTGGCAGGTTTGGTGTTACTGTTGTCTTTATCCTCATGCTTCTAGTTTTGCGGTGTTTGTGTCTTGATAGATTAATGTTTGGATTAATATTTTTTTGGTTAAATTTCGAGTTGGGACAACATAGTTAAGGGATGTATATACATAAAGCGGATGAAGCAAGAACACAAAAGCGAGCAGGTAGATGAAATGATAGAACTGGTTAAAATTATATACAACCTTTTGATAATATCAGTTCATCCGACAAAAGTTGTGTATGTGCTACGGAACGAACAGATGGATCATTTTAATGGGTAGACAATCAGCCGAATCCTCGTCTCTCTCAACTACCTAGCTACATGAACTAATTAACTCTCGGTACAAACTATAGAGTATGTCACATAAAGAGTTATTTCTTCCCCCCTGGATATGCCATAGTGAAACGGGTGTGCTGAAGCCGATGAATGACTGTGTTGAGATGGGTGTGCAGGTACTTTGTATGCGCTTTGCTTAGAGGATTTTCGCGGGTTTAGTGTATGTGATATTCGTCCCTTTATTCTATTATTCTGTCTTTCTTGTTGCATTAATAGCAGGTCAGCAGTTTGGTTCGTCTGTAAGTAGTTTGTGAGTGCCCAACCCACGTAGTCCCTATGACCCTTACCAGTCTCACTTCTGCTTACGAGTGTGACAAAGTGGAGTCCGCACGGGTAGCCATATCAGAGTGATGAACGATAACTATCAATATCTGACCGTCATACGGTCTTAATACAAAATCATGGACAATGTCACATAAGGCGTTTCCTCCCGTAGCCTCGCGAAGCAGGTCTTATCAGCATACAAGGTCAATGGAAGATAAGGGGAAGCGAAGCAGGCAAGTGGAAGCGGGATAATTCTAAGTATAAGGCCGTAGGTCTCCCACATACTTACACCAAAAGAGGTCAAGATCTTCAAGGATCGTTGATCCCATAGTAGATTACCAATAATTTAATTGTTGTCGATTTTCTTCCCTATGCTACGTTGTTAGCTATCCTGGTAAGTATACGGTGTCACATGCACTGCCTGATAAATATATTAATCTAGGTACGCAATCTAGGAACAGATAGTCCGGGCGTCACTCCAACTCTCTGGGTTAGGTTAAGTAGAGTTGACCGTATCTTTATAAATTAACTTCGATTTGCGACAATATCTGCTACAGCACCCAACAATAACCTTATTATATCTAGATGAACAAGATGCTACATAGGTAATTATACAAAAGCGGCACGGATATAAGCTATATTATATAAGATGTGACAACAGAATATTATTGCAGAGATAAAGAGGGGTATATCTTGGAAGTACCTAGGATTGAACATGGATGATTGGAGCGGCTCAAAGCGAATATTCCAACATCCAACTTCGACAGAGAGCCTTGGCAAGCGCAAGTCGTACAGAAGATGTAGGATTCAAGTCCTTGAGACGCGCCTACCGACAATGGTAATCTGCTCGTCATAAAATCACAGTCAAGTCACGGAGAAGAGGAAATATCCAATTCAGACCCAGTCGGTCAAGAAACAAGCGAGCGATCCTACGACGCCTTGTTCCTCGGGTAAGCAGCAGGCTGGCCGGGCGTCACTTATACGTAAGTAGGTACAGCATACCACCTCGTCCGCAAAAGTTCCGCGCGAGACCTGTCGCATCAGCCCGTACCTACCGTCGCGACTGCGACCGGGATGTATGTCGGTCGGTTCTGCACGACATACAGCCAACATGGAATGGGATGCGCCTGTCACAAAAGAACAAAGACCAGGTGTCGCTCGTAGCCTACCCAAGGTTACGGAGTCAGTTACCTACTTATACGTACATGTGTGCGTGCGTACATACTACCCTTACATCGGGAACCAATATACCGCGCCGCGCCAACGCATGCACGAGACCAGATCGGGCAGCGTTGGAGACGGGAAGAATCGTCGCGCGGGCGAGTTTAGATGTGCCGCCGTTGAAAACGTCTTCCTTTCACCGGCGCGTGCGAATAAGGTTCGTTTCCACGGAGGGAGGCGCGGCTCGGAATCGATCCCCTAGTAGGTACCTAGGCAGACAGGCAGGCTGTTCTTGGATGTGGATGTGCAGCCTTGCTAGTTAGTTAGTTAGTCGAGCCCTTCACCGGTATCTTAGCGAAACGCGCTCTTGTTCTTTTACCACTTGGCGGGCGCTCGATCGTCGATTGCTGGAATTATCATTAATTACACGTCGATGTGTCTCTCGTATATGTATATATGTGCGTAGTTGGAACGTGATACCGTGCTAAAGCGGCATCGGTATGTATATCGGTTGTTGTCGAGGGATTCTCCGTGCTTAGACGACGTCGGTGACGAGAAATGCTAGACACTTCTTCGACCTATCGAAGTAGGTGTAGCTGTCAGGATTTCATGTAAGGAGTATGCTTGGACTCTTATTGCTGCGCGAAGGTCTACATATCTTCGTAGGCTAGTCTCTGGTTATGATATACATGTCTCTGACCCTAGTGAGGTATCGTAACAGTAGGTATTGAACTTTTATTATGTTTCGAAAAACACCTTTGTTGGCTGGACCCCTATCTATATACACGCCGTTCCCCGTCGTCAGGTATAGAAGTTGATATATGAATGACGGCACCGCCCGTATCCAAACTTCGGTAACCAATTACCATGTCGGGCCATGACACTATTCGTATTGGCACCACACTCGTAAATTATATGCACGCGTGCGATTTATGAGTGGAAAGGAGCGTACATGGAAAGGTAAGGTATGTAGCCCATCTCTCATTCCAGCACGTGGCTAAGTCTAGCTGACGGGTGTATGGGATGTACCTGCGTACATATATGTACGTACATATGCGTGTGTGTCTATTCTTCATCACAGATGAAACGAAATGTAGGGGGCTTGGTAATGTAGTGTAAGTAGCTGGAAAGAGAAGAGGCATATGCGGGCTGCATTGGTACCTGACCTGACCTGACAACACTCTCGGTCTGTAGAAGACTGATATGTCACACATATCAAGGATTACTATAGATATATATCTACCTACCTAGTAGAGATATTTGCTTCTTACTCCTGCGTCGTCATCCCTGGTGTTGGGTATCTCCGGTGATGCGCGGCGAATAGGAAAGATACCGGCCGTCTGTGTAATTTCGGGGAGGAAGTGGTGGATGCATGTGAAGAGTATTCTAATTGAAGTTGCAGAAGAGGCTATGATGGGCGTACTGCTACAGGGTTTGCTACTAGATACCCTACCCGTAAGTCAAGGAGGTAGGTTGTGGTGTTTTTGTGCCACGATGCGAGCTATATGCCCGATATTCAACATGCTGTACTAGCATACCGGGGAACCTAGGTATTTCAATATACTCCTTTAAGGGGCGTGGTACGGAAACACGTACGTGGTTCGACGTACGGTAAATAACAACATAGATAACTCCCTATATCTTTACGTAGATCCCAGATAACCATCTTACATCTATCGAGGTTGGTGACGTTTCAAGCGCAATTGGGACCTGAGCGGGAACGCCGAGCGTTTTGCCCCTCAGTGGGCCCGCCCATATAAGGTTATAGGGTACCTACAAATTCCAACAACCCCTCTTTCCTCTTTTGGCGTCTTGTGGGGTATAGTTTGCAGTAGGCCCCTGTCATCATTCAATTCTGTATTGCACAATCTTCATTTCACTCTCTCTCTACTTCGTACTATCAACCAACCCAGTTCCAAAACATTCAAAATAGTCGATGGTTACTAGTTACGCTAACGCAGTGCCAGAAAGTGAAGGTGCTCCTTTGGGCATCCCGTAAACGCAAATGGGACGTTCGTATCGTCTGCATGACAATCGGTCGCTACAAGACCGCAAACGACAGATATTGTCAAGCCGAGTTTTGGCTCTTGCTGCCTGACTGGTTGTCTGTCGACCAATCGTCGGATCCGCCCGACCTAGGTTCCAGCTTGTACTTGGCTAAGGTAGGGTCAAGTATTACGTCCTGGAGCTGAAGGTTCGCTGCTGAGTGCTCTTTCACGTTGTCAAGCCAGGCGAGTGTGACACTTGCCTGGTACAAGGATCATGCCTCATCGCGCGGCTTACACCCAAATTGAGAAATACACGGCGTCTCTCTTACCAACAGAAACCGTCGCTGACGTGCACCTTCTTTTTTCTCCTGAATTCCCTCGCTGGTCGATCTAAGACAGAAGGTCGTTTTCATCGTCTCCAAATTCTAGATGAACGTGGGTTAGGATACATATGGAATTCTTCTAGAAGCGCACGCGACTGCTTCGTTTCAGCGCCTATTGACCCCCAATGATCGACACCCCCCCATGTTTCTCCCCCTTGCATCGTCTTCAGCCTCTCGACCACGGTATGCGTGTGATGACACGATTATATGAAAAATTAGTTCCCGCTGAAGAACAAAGGTCGGGACTCATGCAATATCACGTACCTGGGCGCCGATACTTCATCATTCGGCCCGCGTCAGCAAGGATTGGAAACATATTGTAGGAGCTCGAAATGGGAACCTAAGCTATCCGTCAGCATCGTTCATCTGCTGTTCTATGGCCGTCACGGCAATGTCCTATTCTCCCACCCGTCATATCACGCTCTAGCCCTTTCTACGGAGCCGTGAATGGCCAGCCTTTGCGCCACACCTGGAAATTGGGCTCTATTTGCACATTCTTTCCCGTGAATTATAATATGTGTCAAGTCCTGAAGCGTCGTCTCGCGTCGTCCACGTCATTAATCACAAGATTCCATCTTACACACCCATCCCACATTTCAATTTGCATTTTTTGACAGTATGCAGGCTCGTTCCGTGAATAATGGCCCCGTGGGCATCTGCCCCTGTGCCCCATCTCGACGATTAGTCGGTCTGTCTGGTCCCACTTCCGGTCACGAGCACCCGCGACTGGCTACATCCCCCACGAGCCTGAGGTGGAAACAGACGCCCCGGCACTTGGGGAAGGGAAGTACGCTATTAGTCTGTCGGTGGCGGAGCATGGGAAAGTATTTCTTTGATTGTCCATGGCCTGGATATCCTTGGTAGAGGAGCATGCTGTCCAATAAGCCGTGCTGGATGCCTCTTTGTTGGGTCCCATCGTCTGTAGAGTACGTCTTCCGACATGGAGTTCCATTACATGTATGTACTTCATAAAGCAGCTCCGATTCCGTCTACTGGATCCCAACCCTTCGGATCTAACTGTTTGGCCTTTTCTTCAATTCTACGAGTAGTCTGGAAACTTATTCCCCGCTAGGTGGATCACAGTAAGTCTCCGGGTATTCTTTTCCTTCTTCGGGTTATCGTCATTCTAGCCCGGTGTTCGTTCGGCAACATTGCCTCTTCCGCATCTGAGAATTGGCAATTGCGTCGTCCTCAATTTGTTGTTTGCATGATACCAGGCGGGAACACCCCCAGACGTTAAAACGAAAAAGCACACTTAGATCACAGAGAAACTCCATTTTCACTGTCCGATTGAAGGTTTCGTCTTGGACCGAGTCAGTCTACTGTACCATACGTGTGCCAAGGTTGCACATACTTCGTGTAACATCTAGTATCTCCAAGTCATGTCAGCGAACAATGCCACTCGGCGCCTCATCGGCGGGTGGCGGCGCACATTCTCTGCCAATGCGAACCCGAAGAGACCCTCCACTGGCAGAGCCACCAATACAGTCAGTTCAGTGCAAGCTTCGAAATGGACAGGGCGTTCGGTTCTCGCTCTGGCAGCTTCCGCTGGAGCTGTGGGTTTCGGCCTAGCTGCTTTTGCGCTGGATGGTTCCCCGAAACGTACTGCATCTCTGTTTGATGACAAGGCGTCAGGACCCAGATATGCCTCCTTGAAGGAAATGGAACTTGTGAGTTACTCAATACTTGGCCAAGTTCTCATGTAACCAGAAGTGTCTTGAAGAAGGACGGCTGACTGTGTTTTCCAAGGCACTGCGAGAGATACAGCAAGAAATAAAGGCTCTTGGAGAGGACGAGGACATCATTAGCACCGACGCGGATGAGCTGCATGCACATGGTTACTCGGAATGGTCAACAGTCAACCCAGATGGCCTCCCCGTAGCCGTAGCTTATCCGCGGTCGACAGAACAGGTGTCTGTCATTGCGCGGATCTGCCACAAATACCATATTCCGATCATTGGCTACTCGGGGGGCTCGAGTCTGGAGGGTCACTTCTCGGCACCGTATGGTGGTATCAGCGTGGACTTTGCATACATGGTGAGCATGTCTCGGCAGGTTCACCCGTACTTTGAACGGGGTGGCGACCTTATGCATACGTGCATGGAGATAACGCAGTGGAAGCTAATTTGAAACCTAGAATAAAATCATACAACTGAATAAAGGTGACATGGACGTCGTCGTGCAACCAAGTATTGGGTGGCAGGACCTCAATATGCAGCTCAGCAAGATGGGCAGTGGCCTTTTCTTCCCCATTGATCCTGGTACGTGCATTTCAAACGAATGAACGCCTATCATCCTACTCGCAGACCATGGTGAGCTCGAACTTAACCGCTGTCAGGTCCAAGCGCCAAGATCGGCGGCATGATAGGCACCAATTGCTCAGGCACCAATGCCGTCCGGTACGGTACTATGAAGGTGAGCTAAGTTCTCCTAGTTATGAGCACCGGGTTGCTTGGCTGCTCTACAACTACCTATGTGGGTGCCTGTGCCCGTAGTTTGGTTCGCCATCATAGACTACTCCTCCCCGTTAGACCTGAACTCTCGAGCGAGTTGCCGAGAGACATACCATAGTCACGGGGGTGCCTTGCCAGCCCATCATGGGCACATTATTCTGAGATGAGATGTAGAGTTGGAACTGACAAGACACTAGGATTGGGTCATCAATCTCACGGTAGTGCTGGCTGATGGAACAGTCATCAAGACCAGGCGGCGCCCGAGGAAAAGCTCTGCCGGATACAATCTCAACGGCATCTTCGTAGGAAGTGAAGGGACGCTTGGTCTGGTCACCGAAGGTGCGTGCACTTCTCTGCAAAATCTGACATGGAAGCTAATATGACAAACACAGCTACTCTCAAGCTTGCCATCGTACCTGAAGAGACGTCGGTAGCCGTTGTTAGTTTTCCCACGATGCGGGATGCCGCCTCGGCTGCTGCGGGCATTATGCAGGCGGGCATCCCCGTCGCCTCGATGGAGGTGATGGACGACGTGCAGATGAGGGTTATCAATCTGGGGGGCGCGACGGCCCCGCGAGTGTGGAAGGAGGCGCCGACGCTGTTCTTCAAGTTCGCCGGGACCAAGATGAGCGTGACAGACAACATTAGCCGGGTGAAGGGCATCACCAAGACCAACGGGGGCAGTAATTTTGAGTTCGCCCGCGATGAGCGCGAGCAAAAGCTCTTGTGGTCGGCGCGGAAAGAGGTGTTGTGGTCGATGCTGGCGCTCAGGAAGGAGGGCGAGGAAGTCTGTATGTCCGCGAATTCCCTCACCGGGCAACCCTTCCCTTCCCTTCCCTGCCTACCTATTTGTCGCAATACGTATATCAACTAACTGATCGATACAACACAGGGAGCACGGATGTCGCCGTGCCATTTAGCCGACTAGCGGAGCTAATCGAGATAAGCAAGAAGGAAATGGATGACATGGGGCTATTCGCCTCGATCCTGGGCCACATCGGGGACGGCAACTTCCACGAGAGCATTATCTACGACCGGACGAATCCGGCAGAGAGGGCCAAGGTGGAGCGCTGCGTCAAGAACATGGTCAATAGGGCCCTGGACATGGAGGGTACCTGCACGGGCGAGCACTCGGTCGGTTGGGGAAAGAAGGCCTCGCTGCTCCGCGAGGTCGGCCCCGATACGTTGGGTGTGATGAAGCAGATCAAGGCGGCGCTTGATCCCCTGTGGATCATGAATCCGGGGAAGATCTTTGATGTGCCGTGTGAGAGGTAAGGGGAGGTGTATAGAGCTTGCTTGGATAGGTAGGTAGGTAGGTAGCGTTGGCGCGGGCGTGGTGGTGTTTGTGAGTTGGCTGGTTGGTTTTGATAGATGGATGTTGCATGCATGGGTATCCGGGTAGAGATGTTGCTTTTGGGACAAGCGGAATAGATCTCGTTTATGTGCGCTTGTGTCTGATGTAGATGTTTCTGTTCATGTGTGATGGCGAATGGTTTGCATGATATTTGGGTTCCTACTGGGCTCATCTGAAGACCGCCGCTGTGATGATGCGGCATTGAGCTATTGGTATTCAAGGGATTCATAGCCGTGGGTCATGACTTAGGTCATCATTCTCAACAGAACAAAGAGCATCGAGTTTGTGCTACATATGAGCATTTGAGAGTTACTGATTAATCATTTCCGGTTGGGTATCCACGGCGCCCATCTTATTTTTATTCGTATCTTTACTTGCTTTAGCGAGGTTTATGAGTTGTAGTACCTACCTACCTAGGTTGTTCTTTCGTGCTTACTTTATAACACCTAAACAGGCTGTTTTATGTTTCTCATAGTAAGAAAAAGCGTAAGGTAGCTTAAAAGTATTTATTTTAAAAGGCCTGAATCAGATGCATTACATTAATCATATCCATTTCTCAGCCTCAAGCTGCTCTTATTATTTTTACTTTCCTGAGTACCTGCCTTTGTTTTACCTTAGGTAAGTAGGTACTTACCTTCAGCACCTACTTTGTGTAACTTCCCAGTTACACGAGCATACTTCAAGTTCCTGCCCATCAACGAAAACTTCCAAGGTTCCCTCTGCCTTCAACTACCTACCTACCTACTTATCTATCCACATCCATGGATGACTCCTTCAACACTCATTCACTATCATAACGCTGCTCATAACGATGACAAATGCTGCAAACGACGTGCCTTCAAGCCGCCCGTTCTGATTTATCACACCCCATTGCTTTTCCTTCGGTCACTCGCATAATTGGATGCAACCAACTTGTTTGCAGGAGGCTTGCTCAATCCTCAACCACCCTGCTTGGTAGCAGAATCACTCCCAACTCCAACAAACAAACAAACACAGCGAACCTTGAATATCTAAGCAATGGCGACCCTACACTCACGGCCTCTTATTCGATCTACTCGAGCTGCTCATGTGACACCGTCCACATCGGCTAGCAGCGCGGACAGTCGCAGAGGTCCCTCCACGATGCACCGCTCCGACTTCAGACCAGACTGGAAGGACTGGGAGGATCTGGCCATCCGCATCTCCCCTCTGCCACCGCAACTGGCCACAACCCAACAGCTTGACATGTATTTCCAACAATACGGCAAGGTGGTTTATATAGAGATCTCCGAGCCGACGAAGGATTATGCCATTGTTCGATTCTCGCCTCCTCCGTCTACGCCATGCTGGAGTGAGCGGATGGACATCAATGGACACATAGTCAGAGTCGTATTGCTATCGTGGAGAGGCCCTTTCACTGTTCGCACTCCCGAAGGACATACGTATCCCTCACAATTAAGCATCCAGCCTGCAAAGCTGCAGTTCGGCCTGCTATCGCAGCCTGACGAATTCATGGCCATGAGGACAATCAATAACTCACTACAAGGTGGTTTCACCTTTCTTGCAGATCTGAAGTTTCGAAAACTCGAAATTACCTTTTCTTGCATCGTCGAGGATCCTCGCCCGAGTAATCCCAGACTTAAACATCCGTCGCCAATTGGAGAGAGAGACTATGTATCCGTGTATAGAGCACGCATTTTCTTCCCACACCTCACGAAACTCGTCGTACTCGACGACAGTGAATCCACATTTTCTGTGCTTATTCCACTGCGAAGTCCACCGATCTACTTCAAGCAGGGTGAGAATGAGCGATCCCACTCTGAGGAAAGGAATTCTTGGGCTGAGTACGATACATGGAACCGGGCCGTAGATGTTTTCTACGACACTACCTGGTTAAAGAATGACGAGGTCACCCTCCGGAGAGAGAACCACTTTGTGGATATTGGACGATGGACCACGTACAAAGTGACCTTCACGAAGTCAAAGTCTAATATCTCAGTCTGGGAAACGATGAAGAGAGCATTTCAAGACTTCAACATATCATTACGGCACATTGCGGCTGACGAATTGAAAACGGTTCCAGCAGCCAAGTCAAACTTCTGGAACATCTTGGAACCGGGAGCAACTAGTGGGAATCTCGCACTTCTTGTCGCAACCGAGGAAGTAAATCTTCCATTTGACGTGCGATATCAACTAGAAGTATGCATATCCCAGGGATACTTCGACGAGGTGAATCTCAGCGGCGATTTCCTCCGCAAACTTACAGAGCTATCTGACGCACGTAAGAGGAACAGGAACCGCGCGAAGGACCTGCTCACTTACGTTGCCGAGTCGGGAGGCTCGGGAGGTTCGGGCACAGTGCTTGGCTGTGAGCTTTATCCTAACAGATTCTACGATCCTATGGCACTATTCACGGAAAAAAAGGCATTGAGTTACTACCCAGAGCTTGGGGTACCCTCTCACTGTGCTTGGGTCAGAAAAGTGGTAGTCACCCCTTCCACCATCTACCTAAGTACCCCGACCCCAGAAGCTTCGAATCGAGTTTTACGACATTTCGCTCAATATTCTGATCGCTTTTTGCGAGTTCAGTTCACTGATGAGCGCGTGAAAGGCAAGATTCACGCGTCGCCCAAGAGCCAGCAGCAAAATGCCCTGTACAACAGAATACATCGCACCCTGGTAAACGGCATCGACATAGCTGGCCGACATTTCGAGTTTCTCGCTTTCGGAAATTCCCAGTTCAGAGAGAACGGGGCCTATTTCTTCTCACCTACCGATGGTATCGACTGCAACTATATACGGAAGTGGATGGGCGATGTTTCACATATCAAGGTCGTAGCCAAGTATGCTGCCAGGCTAGGCCAATGCTTTTCTACTACTCGAGCACTCACGGATAGTCCTATCAGTCAGAGTGTCCACGAAATTGAGGACATTTCTCGAAATGGCTGGTGTTTCACAGATGGCGTTGGGAAGATCTCGCCAGCGTTGGCCGAAATTGCTACAAAACGGCACAGACTGACGAAAAAGACTGCCCCTTCGGCATTTCAGTTTCGGCTTGGGGGCAGCAAAGGTTTGCTAGTCGTCTGGCCTGATTTGACCTTCAACCAAGTCTGTCTGCGACCATCTCAGAAGAAATTCCAGGCCCAGTCTACGCTTCTGGAGATTATCAAACCATCCCGCTTCTCGGTGGCCACGCTGAATAGACAGACGATTACGATCCTGAGTTGCCTAGGTGTTCCTGATGATGCCTTCCTGCAGCTGCAACAGAACCAGCTTATCGGTTATGATAATGCTATGGAAGATCCCGCGACAGCCATGCGTTTGCTGAGCCAGTTCGTCGATCAAAACGGTATCACTACAATGATGGCGCAGATGATAAGTGATGGCTTCATGCGGGCCAAAGAGCCTTTCTTCATGTGTATCCTCCAGGTATGGCGAGCTTGGTCGTTGCGGCTGCTTCGCGAAAAGGCGCGCATCGTTGTTGAACAGGGTGCTTTTGTTTTTGGCTGTATCGACGAGACCCATACACTTCGTGGTCATCATGAGCCCAAAGATCGCAGAACTCGAGACTCTTCACCCGCAAGCCCTTCCAAGGAGGAGCTTCCCCAGATATTTCTTCAAGTGCCGAGACCAGGGGACTCGCCAGACGATCAAAATAGCTACATGGTCGTTACGGGGCTTTGCATCGTAGGGCGCAATCCATCCTTGCATCCCGGTGATTTGCGTGTTGTCGAAGCTGTAGATGTGCCTGCGCTTCAACACCTGCGTGATGTTGTGGTGTTCCCAGCGAAGGGCGACCGTGATATTCCATCAATGTGTTCGGGCGGTGACCTCGACGGCGACGACTTCTTCGTCATCTGGGATCACAATCTCATTCCGCCGCAGAGGAATCATCCACCGATGATCCACGAGCCAATGCAGCCAGTAGAGCTGGATCGAGATGTGAAACCCAGTGACCTCGTTGCGTTTTTCGTCACATACATGAAAAACGATACCCTCAGCACTATAGCACACGCACATCTGGCACAGTCAGATATACTTATGAGCCGAGGGGGACCGAAAACTGAGGTCTGTGTTGAACTGGCTCATCTTCATTCCAAGGCCGTCGACTACCCCAAATCTGGCCAACCCGCGTACCTCAAGGCTTCATTGCGCCCTAGGCAATACCCGCACTTCATGGAAAAGAGAGGCAAATCATACCATTCTGACAACGTACTAGGGCAACTCTACGATGTAGTCAGGAAAGTCGAGTTTCATCCTAACTACAATGGCGCCTTTGACGGACGTATCATCCGCCGATTCGCATTGACGGATGACGTATTGAGAAAGGCGAGGATTATCAGGAGGCAACACGATAGAGCTCTCATGAAGATCATGAACCAGCGCGAGATCGGCACCGAGTTCGAGGTCTGGAGCACTTTTGTCCTGACTAAACCGTGCGTGGGCAGCGACTACCAAATGCAGGAAACGATGGGCCCCATCATAGCAAACCACCGCGACCGTTTCCGAAACGCGTGCATCCGTGTGGCGGGGTCGCGAGAGCCTGAGGTCTTGTACCCCTTTATCGCGGCTGCTTACCGCGTCACGTGGGAAGCGGTCCAGGTAGTGCTTCGCGAAGGCCGGGGCGATGTGACCGCAGACCAGCGAGTGCCGTTCATCAGCTTTCCTTGGGTCTTTGAGCAGGAGCTCGGTCGTATCGCTAACCTGCAGCAAGACTACCAATTAGACGTCCTCCCGGAGGTTTCAGAAGAAGCCTTCAAGGACGAGGGCGAGGATGATGAGATGGAGTATGACCGGCTGCTTGGTCTTGGTGTCTTTGCTCCCACGTTGGAAGAAATTGAGGGCGACGAGGCGAGTATTGTTGGAAATACTGCCATTGCGTCTGGCCCTACTCTACCCAAAGAGCAAATGATTGTTTTAGAGGACGTTGAGACGGGCATGGATGAGTTGGAGAAGTTGATGGATGTGGCAGATAATCCCGGTATGCCCCAACCATCTCAAGCACCTAGGTCGCTTGAATCAGGAGCTGAGACAGGCATGGATAACCTTGCGGATTATTTTCCCATACTTGAGCTAGTCCGGCCGCTCCTACAGCTTCAATCGGAAGTAAAAGAGGAGTTGGTTATGCTGGACGAGGTTGAGACGGGCATGGACGAATTGGAGAAATTGATGAGTTGACGATGATGTATCTACTTTTTCTATGGCTGACGGTTCGGGGGTAGATCGCTACTATCACATAGTTAGAAAGAAGGCTGCGGCTTTCGATCTGGGCTCTGGTGTTTGATAAACGACGCGACGACGGGTTTGTTTTCAGAGGGATTGGCGGCAGTGATACCGAAACACTTACTTCTGATTGATCTAAGTATCTAAGTCCCGGAGGGATATTCAAACTCACTGAAAGCATTCACATTTTCTAGGTAGTTGATAATTGAAGTGAGTACCTACCCAATTCATACCTATTAAACATGAAGCAGATGAAACTTTTGTTAATGGGATCATTGGTGCTATGGTGCCTTTGTGCTTCAATTATATGTACCTAGGTATCTATATGCTCTTAGAGAGGCTTCTATCATTTGTGGATTGGAACATGCTTTCACGATAAGGCGGGGTAGGTACCTAATGGACCCCGCTGGAGCTACGGCCTGCTGCTGCCCACTGCACTGTCTGGGCAGCGGGAGAGCTTCCAAGGTTGACACTAAGCCTGGGGCGGAAGAGGGTTTCTCCTTTGGCGAGTGCCTGGAAAAGTCTTGGCGACGCACATCCAATTTTCTGCCGCGGCCAGCCCAACATTGGAGCACCCACTGCGGATTGAGCGATACGACTGAATAATCCCAGACCACCGACGACGACGCAGGTAGGTACACACCACAGCCTAGTTATCTCCAATTTGCCCATCTTCGAAGCGAGCCGCACAGCCTGGCTTGCCGTCGTGTACATCGCTAATACGTCTCGCCCATCATCCAGCACCTCGACCCGACCCGACCCATCATCCCGCCCTCCCCCTCACCCACCGTATTATCGAGATTGCCTCGTCCGACACCATGGCCGACGTCCAGGAGCTGCTCAAGAAGAAGTTCGGCGGTGCCGCCCCTGCCAGAACCGGTATGTCCACCATCCCATGTCCGTGCCGTGTGCGGACCGCCCCGACACCGGCAGCATTGCAGAGTGCATCACGAGGCTGATGATGGACAACAGGTGGAAAGGGCACACCCAGACACAAGCAGAAGCGCAACGTCGCACGCAGCGCCAACGATGACAAGAAGCTGCAGGCCACTCTGAAGAAGCTGAACACGCAGCCCATCCAGGCTATTGAGGAGGTCAACATGTTCAAGAGCGACGGCAACGTCATCCACTTCTCTGCCCCCAAGGGTGAGTCTCGGCCTGACCCGACCTAGTCATGCTGGTCTTTATTATTGCTGCTGTCCTTCACTTCTTTGTCTTGGTTCTTCTTGCATTGTCTGCTCTTACGTATACTTCCATACACACTGTGTATATACACATGGCGTATACACATGCTTACAAACACATGCAATCACCCACCCCCACCACGTAGTAAGACTGACCATCCCTTACTAATGTTGTGCGTCTAGTCCACGCCGCCGTCCCCTCCAACACCTTCGCCATCTACGGCAACGGCGAGGACAAGGAGCTGACCGAGCTGGTGCCCGGTATCCTTAACCAGCTCGGCCCCGACTCCCTCGCCTCCCTCCGCAAGCTCGCCGAGAGCTACCAGAGCATGACCAAGGACAACAAGGACGGTGACGAAGACGACGGTGACATCCCCGAGCTAGTCGAAGGCGAGAACTTCGAGAGCAAGGTCGAATAAGATGGTCCCCTGCGACGCAGAGCTCCCCGCGCGACATGGAATGACTACCTCCCGCCGAAATGACTTGACGAGAACATGGCATGGCATGGCATGGTTATCTGGCATCGTATCGTGATCCTCGACTCGGAAATGAATTGGATGGGGAAAGGAACAAAAATCAAGGGCACTGGGGAAATGGAAAGCAATTGAACCAAAAATGAAACCTTAATTGGCATTTGATCTCGAAACCCCTGGCGTGGAGAATCTCTTTCTCTCGCACCCTCATGACACAGGCATGGATGGATGAATCAGGGGAGCTACAGAGGGAGTTTGGTAAAGCCTTGTCCTGGCAATGTGGAGTTTTTAGTTTTCCGTTCGTCTTTTGGTACGGGTAGTTTTCAAACCGGCCTTGGCGGTTAGATACGTTGTGTCCATGTCATTCCATCTGCCACGGATCATTTCATGAAATTAAAAAAAGATACGATACAAGACACCTTTGACCCTGTTGGTTGTGGTTGTGGTTGTGGTTACTTTTTCAACCTTTGTGGGGCATGCTCGCGTTACTTTATTTACATGCTTACTAGACTGGACTCGAAACGTCTGGCATTGGTGGTTGAGGGTGATAGTGAGTGATGATGTGGTGCTGAATACCCAAATATGGAATCTGGGGAAATGGTTCCTTACATGCTTGGACTGCCAAGTCTTGGACTTGCTTTACTGTTCACTCTAGCCTAAGATAGCCCCAATTTTGGAAGTGAGAGGTGATACAGACTTGTCAACGCTGCTTAGATTCGTTGGTATATAATATCGTATCCATTGTTTTGGAATATGGTATGTGGTTGGCTTTTGTTGGTAAGGGGTAAGGGGGTAAGGTGTGATGAGTGAGGTAGTCTGGTTCGCTGATTGCTTGTTTGGTGTTTGAGGTAGTGACGGTTGACTACCTACAATTGATATGAGCACTTTTGCTACTTGCTTAAGTACTAGAATCGTATAATTAATGGCGTTGACCTAAGCTTTTTTGTTCTTGTCTGGTGTTTGGCGTGTGCTCTAGTATTTTATTTCTACTCTTTTTCCTTCCCCCGATCTGTGTTCTTACCTCTTCCTCCTTCCTCCTCGCTCTTATTCTCTCCCGCAGAGGTATCAAATACGAACAAATCTTGAAAACTTCCACCTCTCTCTTAACCTACCCTGTATATATATATACCTTGTAAACAACGAGCCCTCGAAACAAAATAGGTCCCAGAAAATCTCACAGCACGAAGTCCTCATCCCCTAAGTTCCGCACCCATCCCCTCAACGCTTCCCGTCTCGCGGCGTCCTTAACTCGTCCGCGAGGTCCCAGGAGCGCACAATTCTTAACGTGCGCATACGTGACACCCGCACTCGCCCCTAGCAATTCCCCCTTCCCCCGCCCCTTCCCCTTCCCCGTCTCTGCGTCTGCTAGAGGAGAGGTCGCGCCCAGCGCGTCTCGGATCTGCAGAACGGCTGGTTCGGTTGGTGTGAGTACATCCGCCACCTCGACTGCGAGACCCCACATCCGGCGACGGCTGGCGAAGCTCGCGCCCCGGACGTCGGCTGCCGACGCCTTGCGGCCTTGCAGCACGCCGTTTAGGGTTGTTTCTGTGCGGCTCGACGCTGTGTGTGCTGTGGAGAGGTTGCTTGGGGTTATTTTGGTCCTGGGGGAACATGATGGAGGAAGAGTCAACGTAGTAGATCGCCGCGAGAAGGCGAACTCGAGATCCGTTGTCTCGACGCTGAAGGGTCGGAATGCGTATCCGCCGTCTTGTTGGGTTTGGGTGGCGAGGGGCGCCATGCGGGCTTGTTGCTGTACAATGCTTTCATTCTCGTCTTTATCTCGGCCGTCTGAGAAAGCCCGTCGACACCCCGACGCGCTGTATTGCGCCGCGGGGAGGATCAGGGTAGAGATGTATGCGTGTTCCGGACTCACGAGGAGAGAGGTGAGCGAGGACAGGAGTGACGTGCATTGGTGGAGGGAGAGCTTGTCCGAGCAGGACTTTGATAGCGTGGGCGGCGCGTCGCCTCTCGACGGCTTCCGGCGGACGATGCCTAGCTGCGAGAAGTAGGCTCGTCCGGGAAGGAGTGTTTCTTGTCCTAGTGTTGTGGGGGTTAGAATAGCAGAAGGGGGGTTCTCCTGGGGTGAGAGTGTTGGGATTGCCCATGGTGTTGCGTCTGCTTGGGATGCCATTGTGAGCTCCATGCTTGCGTCTCCGCCTGCGACTAGTGTGAGTAACTGATTTCAGACGGCAGAATATAGGGATAAATAAACAGCTCAGTCTATTCTCCTTATGATAATATGACATACAGGGAGCCTCAGAGCAGTACATATACAGCCGCACATCCTCTCTCCACGCGAAGGGCTGGCCATGCCAAGTCATCTCCTCAGCACAATTGATCTCAACATAGCCGGAAGAAGAGGTCACCTCGGAGCTACCCCGATGCCATATGAACGCGGACGAGCTCTTAGCCCCGCTCGCTAGTGCCCGGCATTCGTCCAGCACAAAGCAGTTAAAGGCCCGGATGGCGAGGACCTCGGCGTGCCAGTCATGTAACACGTTGCCCCGCGCCTGCGGGAGCCTGGGCGAGGGGAGGCATTTCATGCCCGTTCTGTTTATCCTTTGCTATTAGTTGCGAGTATGGGGTGTATAGGTTGTGTAAGTCGGGTAGACAGACGTACGCCAAGGAGAGGCAAGTTAACTTGCCATCTTTTTCTATGGGATGGGTTAGCTATTGATATAATTGAAATAATATTGAGCTAGAGTAAGAGCTCTTAGAAACTGCAGATGCTTTGAGGCAAGAATAAATACTAGACAATTGTAGGTGGATGGATAGATACCTTCAGCAACAATGCCGCTCAGGGGCACCCATTCACGGAGACCATTGTCACGGACGACGGGCTTGCGCTTAGCCGGCAGATTATCAAATTCCTGCTGCACCAGAGATGCTATGAGGTCTGACTTGACGGTCATGTCATGGGAGGCATGGCTATGTCTATCTATGATTTTGCAGTGTATTGTTTGTTTGTTTGTTTTTTTGTCTTTTGAGAAGAAGGTTGTACCTACGGCATTGGACCCCTCTACACAAAGCATAAAGAGAACGAGTATATGTATCAATCGAGGTAGCCAAATGCCCAGCCACATGCGCAAGCCACAGTTAGCATAGCGAGAGGTGAACCGACCCTAAGGCGGGTCCCGGTGGCAGGTGGTAATTTTCTCGGCTTAGTCATTCCAACCCACAATTGCACGCGCACTTTGGACTTTTCGAAATTCGAGCCAACGCCCGCTCCTGTCTTTGAGCCGCCTCCTCCAAATTCCCAACATCACGACTCTACTAACCACCACAGCCGACCTAAGTTCTCACCGCCACCAACCGTCAACATGAGAACTTACGACGACTCCTTCTCTGGCCAGAGAATCTACCCTGGCAAGGTACATACATGCGCCCGCCCTTCTTGTCTGGTGAACCACCGTCACAACCAATCGCATCCGAGTCTTTCGTCATCGCAACACGGTTTGGGAATCGGGAGGGTCTGGCAGTCTGGTGAAAGAGAGGAAGAGCGAATATTGCGGATTGGCATACCAGGGAGACCCGACCGACCGTTGCGGTGCTGAGACCGATGCGTTGACGTTGTGACGGCTTCTCCGTCTTCTGCTATTGTTACATGGACATTGTGCTGATGCAAGCTCGGATTCTAGGGTAAGCTCTACATCAGAGGCGACAGCAAGGTCTTCCGTTTCCAGAACGGCAAGTCAGAGTCACTCTTCCTCCAGCGCAAGAACCCCCGTCGCATCTCGTGGACCGTTCTTTTCCGACGTCAACACCGCAAGGGTATCACTGAGGTACGACATACCATTCCTCTCCCTCCCTTTCCCTCGTCCACATAGCGACAGGGCGAAATGCACCCACCCGCCAGGCCAATTATGTCAATTTGTGCATTTTTTAATTATATGGAGAATCGAACACGATACACATTTACACGACAGTCACTAACACCCATCACAGGAAGCCGCTAAGAAGCGCACCCGCCGCACCGTCAAGGCCCAGCGTGCCATCGTCGGTGCCTCCCTCGATGTGATCAAGGAGAAGCGATCCATGCGCCCCGAGGCCCGGTCCGCCGCCCGTGCACAGGCCATCCAGGAGAGCAAGGAGAAGAAGGCCGAGGCCGCGGCCGCCAAGAAGTCCGAGAAGGCCAAGAAGGCCGCCACCGCCTCCAAGGGCCAGACCCAGCGCATCGTCGGCAAGCAAAGTGCCCGGGGTGCCCAGCAGAAGGTCCAGGCCAACACCCGATAAATCAGCAATAACATGGAACGCGAACGATTTCCTGATTGGCATTTTGATGATGGGATGGCCGGAGGAGAGAGAGAGCCCCGTGTGTGTGTGTGTGCGCGCGTGCCTGGTTGGTCGACCAGTGGATGACGATGCAATTGATGGTGGAATGGATGGACATTCTAACAAATGTGTCTGGCGGCGTCTTGGGTGGGAATATTAAACCTCGACTTTGTCATTTCGGCCTATGCGAATCAACCAAAACATGAATACATCTCTCGGTCTGGGGGGATTTGCATGAAACAACACGTCTCGTCTCTCTCATGGGTATGAGAGAGGCATCTTCCCCTGGTAGCTCATGAAATGCCAGCATTGTTCCCTGATTTGACTTGATTGTTCTTTGTTCACGTGATGTCTATCGTTTCACAAGTATATCTACCTCTCTTGCGAGTAGGCATCTCTTATGACCAGGGTTAGAAGTTACGTAGTAGTCAATTGTATCCAGGCCGCTGCCAGCATCTACCTAAACATGCTTATATGCTCATCTATATCCATCCAAGGGGTTAGTCGTAACAAGGCCTCACAAACGGCAACACATAAGGTAATTTCGTAATCGTAGCACACAATCAATCCCGCGATGCATCGCAAAATAGCTTCATGTATCATTTATTTCATTTCTCAATTTTTTTAGTTTATTCATTACGCCCTCTATTCTCATTTATGACGTCTATAGTAGCCCGGGTCCGTCTATCAATCCATCCATCCATTCAATACCAACTAACACCTACAACCTAGGGAGTGGGAGCGGAGGGAGAGGAAGAGAAGAAGGGGAGGAAGACGCTCATAGAACGGCGAGGACGGCGTCGACGCCCGAGACACCGACGTCGCCGGCGGGCTCCTTCTCGGCGTAGACGACCTTGCCGTGGTCGACGACGATGGCGTAGCGGGCGGTGCGGGGGCCCAGGGTCCAGCCTAGGGTCTTGCTAAAGGCGGCCTCGTTGTCGGTGGCGAAGATCTGTTTGAGAATGTTAGTTTCGTCTGGTCTTTATATAGGTAGATATAAATCCCCCGTAGGTAGAAGGAGATGGGATGGGATGGGAGGAGTAGACGTACGATGGACTCATCCTTGATGCCGTTGGCCTTGCCCCAGGCGGCCTGGACGAAGGGGTCGTTGAAGGCGATGACGACGACGGTGTCGACGCCCTTGGCCTTGAGCTCCTTCAGCTTGTTGATGTAGCCGGTGACGTGGGTGTTCTGGCAGGTGGGGGTGAAGGCGCCGGGGACGGAGACGAGGACGGCCTTCTTGTTCGCGAATTCTGTTCGTCGGTGCGAGACGTGGTTAGCGGGTTTGATTTCTACTGCGATTGGATGGATGGGATGGGAGAGTGGGAGAGAGAGAGCATACCGGCGCTGGCGTCGAACTTGGTGGGGATGCCGCAGGCTAGGACATCGCTGGTCTCGGGCGTGGGCTTGACGTAGAGGAAGCTCACGTCGGAGGGGAAGGCGTCACCGGCTTTGAGGGCAGACATTGTGGCGGTTGGTATTGGATTGGATGGGATTGGATTGGTATCTATAGTGGGAAGAGAGGGGTTAGAATAGAGGAATAGGAGAGGGAGAGAGCCGAGTCGAAAGAAGTGCGTGCCGAGACTGCTTATTATAGTGGCTTCAACTTACAGTAAGAGGGATGTGACAACACAAATACAAATACCTTGGTAGTAGATTAGGTACCTAGGTATTATCGCGTTATCCAGGGGCACAGACAAGGCAGCCAGCCAGCCAGCCAGCCAGCCAGCGAGAGGCGGGCCTGGTGGTGTGCTCGAGGGCTGGCGAGTGCATCATGGCGGGGTTGCACAAAAGACCTGGTGGGGTTCTGCTGTGGTTTGCCGCCAGTTAGTCGCCGAGCATAGGAGCTCCTTATTGCAGGTACAGTAAGGCGGACTGGTGATTGTCGCGGGCAAGAGCCACCAAGGTTCTCCCCCTCTTGCTTGCAACTCGATGCTGCGGTGAAAGCAAAACACACCCGGGCAGCGGCGCCGAAACCCGAGCCATCCGCACCGCAACCTGACACGCTGCCCCCTCTGCCGCTCAGGGTCCCGTATACGTTACGTTACGGAATACGAGTAACTCAAATCATCGGTTTCATGGAAGCCCGTGGAAAAGCTGGAAATCTATCTATCTACACTTATTTTGTCCATCTTATCTTGAGACAAAGGAGCGGGAAGAAAAGCAGTGCTTATGCAACTGTGTTTCATCGGCTTACTCACATGCAGATATAATCAATACATATTATACTACCCCTCGGGCGGTAGGCTATCCGCACGAGGGGCAATCACATAATACTGCGGCTGTCTTACGTGCAATTATTTGTGTTTTGCTTAGAGTTACATAGACAATTGGTTGGATATCTATCAAATGCGCCTTGGCGAACATGAATTCAGTCAACTAAATAGCATAATTGAACGTCTGATGCGCAATGCCAAACTTCCTTTTCCTTGTCGCATTTCGTTCTATACAGCTCATTTCCCCTCCCCCTCACTTAGTCTGCCTACCCTGGAGAAGAAGCTGCAGGGGTGTCGTGCGCACATCTCACATGAAGTAAACATTTCCATCCAAAGATCGTCGCTCATTAACCTATCCAGAATATAACAAGCAAAAATTCGATATAGCATCATAACCCGCGGAAATGGAGAAAGGCATCGTCATGTCGATGAGTCGAGTCAAATCCCGTGTTGGTATTGATGTGAAGCTCCGAGCTAGACCGAGCAAACGCCATCCGTCCCATCTATTCAATCCATTCCCCGATTCTCCCGCCTCCAGAGCAGCATCATAGGAGGTCGGTATTCAATCGCGGCAACGTAGGTGACGGATCCACCGCGACGATGGTCAATTGATATTCGCCGTAGACACGTACTCAAATTCTTCGTATAAAAGAGACAAAATATGCTGTGCGATCAGTGACTCAGATTTCGGGGCTGGATACTCCACTTAGGCTCTAGTGTTTAAGACCAGACGAACCTTTGTTACTTCATTGTGAATCAACATCATTCACTTGCGACATCACAACTCATTTCGCAGTTGATAATTGGCAATCGAGAGGGCCTGAAGTCTCAACAATGGCTACCGGAACTGCAAACGAGGGAAGACCCCCCTATCCACCCTTCACGGCCGAGACGGCGCAGATAAAGGTCAAAGCGGCCCAAGATGCGTGGAACACCAAGTACGTTCGTTCGTTCATCGACTCCGCGCGCGATCCACCAAACCCAGCCTCATCACAACACCGTCACCGTTACTAACACTAACACTAACACTAACACACGCAAACCAGAGACCCCCACAAGGTGAAGCTCGCCTACACGCCCGACAGCATCTGGCGCAACCGCGGCACGTTCCTGCAAGGCCGCGACGAGATCGCCGCGTTCCTGACGGCCAAGTGGCAGCGGGAGCAGGGGTACCGCCTGCGCAAGGAGCTGTTCGCGTTCGCCGCGGACAGGATCGCCGTGCAGTTCTGGTACGAGTGGCACGACGCCGCGGGCCAGTGGTGGCGCACGTACGGCCTCGAGGACTGGACCTTCGCCGCCGACGGCCTGATGCGCAAGCGCCAGATGAGCGGGAACGATGTCGAGATCGACGACGCCGAGAGGTGGTTCAAGGAGGGCGTCGATGTCAATCTGGTCGATATTGCCGAGAAGCATTGGTGAGTTCGAGGCGGAAGGGGGAATGAGGGGGAATGAGGGGGGTGAGGGTGGTTTGTGCTCTGGTGGTTGTTACTGAGTGTGTGGGAATACTCTCCTTACTATCTGTGATGGAAAAAAAAAACACTGTTATCCCATCAACTGGATTAACGGTATACAAGGCACCCGCAGCATTACATATATATATATGGAAATGCTGGAAGCTGTGTGCATTGCTTTGGTGTCAGGTTCGAGAGTTGTTTGGTAGTCAGTTTCTGGTAGAATGTGATATTCTTTGAACGATACGTATATCGCGGATGTGCTCAGAAGCTCTAGTTCTAAATGTCTATTCCTGGTACACAGTGACCACAACTCTCTCGTGTTTATGTTGACTAGACCCGGCCAGATAGGTACAACGTCAACGCACCGCAGCTAGGTACGTAACAACACCACTGCAGCAATGAGAAAAGGTAGAGATAGAGCAACGTGATAGAAACCAAGCTATCGGCGCATCGACTGAGGTTACCATGCCCCTAGCACTTTAAAAATCAGTTTCGTCTCGTCTTAGCTTGTCAGCACGGCTGTACGAGTCCCGCACAGTTGCGTCGAGTGCGCGTGAAGTACGCGTTCTATACCTAAGCTAGAAGATATTGCGATACGAACACTAAAATATTGACGGTAGGTATGTATGTTGTGCGCTAAGCTCAGTTCCATACGCAAGACATCCGGAACGTGGGACTGTCTCGTAATAATCGGGAGATGGGGATGGCCTCGTCGGATTGCGGGGGTAAACAAAAACAGATAGGAAGTGGCGCTACACGGGGGGAAACCCACGAGCATGAGTTGACTGGTATCCTAACCAGAGTACATATCATATATTATACCAAGAGGATATATAATGCTGTATAGTAAGGACATATAACTTTAACTACTATCTTAGTTACCTCCACCATCGTTAGCCCCGAACCTTTTGACGAAAAAGAAAAATACAAACTTAAGTCATGAAGTTTATATTGGTGACGGTATTTGAAGTGTGTGGCTCTGCAACGAGGTGATGGAGGACGGAACTGAACAGTTTTGAGTACTAGTAATTGACGAAAGCACGAAGGAACTTATCTAGGCTGTAGTCACGAACCAGCTCCAAGCCGAAGACCAAGCAGACATGATCCGCGGGAAAGGCAATGGCTTGTTCATATTGCTACATGGGTAAGTTTTGATAAAGCATACCTATTATACTTGCAGTGCTGATATATCATCTAGTGATCCGGGTACTGGAAAGACTTTAACCGCTGAAAGGTATTCGTCATAGGCACGAGTACATACTAAGCGCTGCTAACTCGCTCTAGTGTGGCTGAAATTGCTCGGAAACCATTATACAAAGGTTACGTGCGGTGACATCGGCACGAAAGCAGAAGAAGTTGAAAAGTATCTCGAGGTTGTTCTCCTCGGCAAAACGTGGGGCTGCGTCGTTCTCTTGGACGAAGCAGACGTATTCCTAGAGCAACGATCTCTATCTAATCTCGAGCGCAACGCCCTAGTCTCAGGTAAGGATTTTATGTTACCTATCGATTCCTCTAACACTGACATATAAAAATTCTGTATAATTAAACTGACTCACCCCAATCTATAAACTGGTCTTCTTGTTCTTCATTATTTACTTCAACTATGCCATATTCCACATTGCCGTATTCCGCCTTGCTTATATCAGGCCATACTATTCGCAGTGTCGGATCGTGTGCCGCTAGCATCTGCGCCACAGCAAAATGGCCATGTTTCCGTGCTCGCTCAACTGCCTGCTCTAGGTACGGCCGAAAGCTATCATTTCCGTTCACGCTCGCATTGAGCAAGACAGCTACCGTATCGAAGCGGCCGTGCTCAGCTGCACCCTCCAGCGCTGTTCGACCGGCCCAACGCGCTGGCTTCGCGTTGACGTCAGCTTCGGCACGCAGCAATAGATGAACGATACCGGTGTATCCGTAAATAGCGGCAAACTGTAGGGCCGTTGCCCCTCCGTAACCTTTGGGTTGTGCGTTGACGTCTGCCCCCGAATGTATGAGAAATTCGACAATTTTGAAGTCGCCGGTTTCAGCAGCTGCTTGGAGAGGTGTTCTGCGTACTCCCTTGATAGCTGGTGCGTTGACGCTTGCTCCTCTTTCTATCAGGAAACGGACCTTGCCAAGCTGCTTGGCGCGAATAGCGACGAGAAGAGCCGTTTCTGCATTGATGATTAAACCATCATTATAGCCCGCTTCCACTAGAACGTTACTTTGATAGATGATGGGATTGAGGCCTGGTGTAATACCTACTTCTCGGTCTGCATCCAGCAACATACGAAATATGGCGAACCCCAGCTCGTCATCTCGCTCGATAGCAGCTACCAATGGTGTACCGATAGAGCTATCGTCTGTCTCATAGACATCCCGTACGGAAGATAACGTGGGGAACCGGACGTTGTGACTCAGGAGCTTGCTGACTAGGGACAGATCCCCGTGCAGGATAGCTCTACACATCACCTCGTAGCCGAAACCTGCCCGGCCACCCGGATACCTCCTATAAAATGCTTCTAGCAGGATATCGATTACTGCCTCATTCTTGCAAAGGAAGGCTTCGGTAAGCGCACCAGAGTCGGCCGGATCTGCTCCTTGTAAGAGCAGAAAGCGGATAACATCCACTTCTTCAATTATAACGGCAGCGGCAAGTGGCGTCATAAATCTTCTTAGTGATGGATACTCATCATCTTGAACTCTCCAATGACTTGTTGGGAACGGATCGGGCGTGCCAGTTCCCATGACTTGGACTGTCTGATTAACTGAGGCCCGAAGCCTCAACAATATGTGTATTGTGTCCTGTTGCCCCTTGATGATAGCCAAAATAAGTGGTGTGAGTGACTCGTAAGTTGCGTTGATTGGTGAACCTGCTAGGATCAAATCCTCGACAATCGTGTTGTTGCCCCACTCAATGGCCTTGATTAGAGGTGCAAAGGGAGGCAACGAAAGGTTAATATCCGGCGAGTCTAAGAGAAGTTGGACCAGCTCGTGGTCCTTGGCTTGTAATGCTACGCTCAACGTCGTAATAGCACCGACCCCCGTATCTTTGTTGACAGCAATGTGGTTTGGATCGGCCCCTAGATCTAGCAGCCACTTCGCAATCTCATATCGGTTAAGCTCAACGGCTTTGAATAGTCCAGCTCCTAGAATTTGAGGTGTACAGGGAACCTAGAGATCTATCAGTCGCTTAGCAACATCAAAATTGCCAACGGCAAATGCAGCCTTAAAGGCGTCGTGGGAGTTCGCTTCAACGGTCTGGATGTTTCGCAAAGCTCCATATTCCTCCAGAAGTTCTATTGTTTCCTGGTTACCACTTCGAATTCCGTGTGAGTACGCCGAACTCGCTATATCGGGGTTTGCTGACGAGGCCTCGAGCAATAAGCGTAATATGGCCGTGTCACCAGTGCCGGCTGCGGATGACAGTGTATTTCTCCCTACTTCAAGTCCGTATTCTCGAAGGAGTTTTTGGGTAATAGCTATCTTTTTAAATTTGACACTAACGTCCAGAATAGTGCCACTGCGATTGTCCGACCACATTAAAGCGTCGATAAGTTTAGGGTGTGTCATATCATAGAACAGTCTAGTTGCTGTCTCTTCTTCGAGGAACTCCAAAGCCTGTTTGAAATGCCCCGCATAAACCCAATTGATCTGCTCTGCGAGAGTCCCAGCTCGAAAGAGGCACTCAAACATGGAGTTGTCCTTCTTAGCCTGAGCTAAATGATAACCTTGAACAGCAGCGCCATGCGACAGAAGTAACATAGCAACTTCTAAGGCGCCAGGAGAAGCTCCGAAGTGGTTTATTGTGAGCGAGAGGGGATCGGACGCCAAAATGTTAAAGGCTCCATTAGCGTCAGCTCCATGAGAGAGCAGTTTTTGAATGATTGGAATGTGTTTGAGAATGATGGCCTGCTGGAGGGCTGTATACCGAAATCCACCAGCTCCTTGACAAACGATATTATTGGGGTGGATTGCGATTTCCGGGTCATCGAGAAACAGCCCAACTCCCTCAGAATCACCAGCTTGGATTGCACACTCAAACGCCTTCTCTGTTACCACTTTATATTCATGGCCCTGTAGCTGGCGGAAAAATGTCCGAAGTCGGTGCCCTGCGTTCGATTTTAAGAATTTCCAAACCTCCACTTGCGACGAGCCTCTCATTCCGAAGAAGTTGTTGATCAGTTGGAAAATGAGAAACCGTGCATACGGGGTATTAAGAACTTGTGGCTCAAGCAAAGTTGTTGATTCGTTGCCCAGTCCTTGTTCATCAACTGATACCAGAGTTGTGGACCGATTGAGTTGAGTTGGCGGGAATAATGCTAATAGATCTACTCCATGCCACGCAACTGCATCGGGAACGATAGGGCTGGGCGGGCATGATGGACTGAATCGTATGCTAGTCGAAGGCTGCCAGTCCATATCGAATACTTGGTAGCTGCTGTCTAGCAAAACTCGGGGGTTGACATAGGCTGGGGCTGTAGGGGCTGGCGATAGCGATTTTTCTGTATATTTTGTCGAATGTGAGTATTTTAGATTTTGCATGATTCTCAAGGATCCGTTTACCATTTATATTCTGTAAATTTTGGAGCAGCCGTGCGGTTGGCAGTTCAGATGTTGCCGTTGTGTTCGGCTCCATTGGCGGAGGAGTCTGGATACGAAATCCACGAGGAAGGGGCAGAGAGGCACCAATCCCTATATTCACAGTATACCTTAGAACCTATATTTTATGGTTGTAATTAGACGTACTTTGATTGCTTGGGCCTCGAGGCAGACGATACCCGACGCGCGCGATCTCTCTTAATAGTTTAGCTTCCGGGACAAGGTTCCCCTTAACGAAGACAGCTGAGTGCTTCCCCACTGCCTTTCGATGCTGTATGTGTTGTGCCACGGCCATCCATTCTGCCTGTTTGCGGTTCTTGGTGATTCCCCATTTCTTGAAACGGGTTTCGTATTGTGATTTTCTGCACGTTTTATTAACCCGGTCTCTTTCATCACGCTGGACATACAGGATTATGTCTACACACATACGTTGCGTTGAAGCCATGCTCGTCGGCCATCTTCGACATGACACTATGGAGGCTTGAATCTTTCTCGAGGTAGAGCTGACGAATCGTGAGCTCGTGACGCACCCACTCCTGCTCGGAGAGGCGCTTTGAGGTCCCTGGGGTGGCCATAGTTTTAGGGACGAGAAGCTAATCCGCTTAAACGGCTTACCCAAATTCTAGTGTTAGTACTGGGACGAACACAGGAATTATAACAAAATTCGTTGCATATTGTGAAGGACATACTTTATCGTTGATTCGCGTGATGTCCGAATGCTTATGCGGAGATGTGTGGCTGACAGCAAAATGCAAGCGCCACTTACGGTCGGTAAGGTTGTAGTGCCAAAGGCCCAAGACCCGAGTAAGCCGACGGCCCCCAAGTTCAAGGATGCTGTTAACAGTATTATGGTGTATGTATGGGGCGTTAATAAGATCGACAATGCATATCTGCACGTTGCCCGAAAACTGCCACCTGCTGTGTTGTATCGTAAAATCACAAAAAGGAGAGGCAGGTAAAAAGGAATAGGTCGATAGACGGTAGTGGGATATCGAAAGGCGGCAGGCGACTGATACTACATAGATAGTAGGTAGTGTGCAAAGGTATTGTTTTGGGATCTTCCAATATAATTTAAATGCGCCGGGAATGATTGACTGCCTTGCAACTGTTGAAGCCCAATCGCGGCCTGGTGTCCCAGCCGGCATCTTTTCATGGCTATGAGGACCCGCTTGCTAAACTTCGCCGCACTGCTCAGCCTTGTATTTGCTAACATAAAAGTGCTGCCTAGCTGGCTTAGGTATCAAGTAATCCAGGTTCTTCACTCCTTTCCGAACAAACCTTTGTTGGAACTACAAAATTTATCTGCGCCTAATATAGTTCCAGGTAGTTGATAGTAGGTCAACAACCAAGACTCCCGAGGGGCTCTCGCATTTAAACTGTGTACTAGCCCTACTGATACAAGTTCGTCCCCTAGATCAACTATGTGAATAGAAGCCCGGGTTTTAACATGCTATCTTCGTCTTCTAGATGTCTGCTAACTCTCGAACATCCGGGCAATGACTTCATGTCACTGAGTGAGCAAAAATCATCCAAGGACAAGATAATTACAAACTACAAACATGCCCGCCGGATACCCTCGACTTGCGTCCTTAATGGGTGCCCATCCAGAGATGGCAGCATTCCGTCGATTTGGATCTTTAAATGCCCTCAATCTGCTCTACCTACAAGCAGAACTAATAGGTATAGAGAATAAATTACAGAAGCAAGCCAAAACTGATGCCGAGTCCGGACACTTTGAACGCTCCATTTACCACAGAGACTGGCAAACTTTAACAGAATCCGTAGCAATAGAAGGCGGAAACTCCACACAGTGGCACACTATGTCAGAAGCGAGAGACAAATTGAAGGAATACAGTGAGTTAATGAAAATATCCACCGTGACACTAGGATTTTAGACTGAGAAACTTCCACTTAGACCAAGCCATGTACTTGCAGCACATTATTGCGAAGTTTGGACCTCCGAGCCAACAGGATTTTAAATCCCTCCAGACATGGATGAAGGATCCGTCAATGGGCAATATATATCTCCTTGGTGCTGACAGTGGCGTGTGGGACAATTTCGATGCTGCAGAGCTCGTGTGTCTCAAACCAAATGAGACAGACAGTCTAATCACTCGGTTCTTAACGAATAAACTGGTCGCATTGTACCATCATATCGTCGGGCACTACTTCAGGGTACAGTAACCTAGGTCAAACCCCGGGTTTTTCTTCACGTAAACTAATATTTGAGACCCGAAACAGAAGCCGGACACGTTAGATATACACCAGAATACCGTTTATTACTCTCAAGAGGGAGTAGTACGCTTCAGTACTCTACTCGGGACGGTCTTTGCCTCACTCCTGCCAGTGGGGTCGATCGTCATACTATATCTTATAAATAATATGATAACGCGATTAATTATGATCGGGGTATTCACAGCGATGTTCTCGTTTGGGCTGGGCTTATTCACCAATGGCAGAATGGTAGAGATCTTTTCTGCAACAGCTGCGTAGGCTCTGAGTAACATTTTGGTTGACGGATCTCTACTGACGTAACTAGATTTGCTGCGGTCCAAGTTGTGTTCGTTAGTGGCGCAAACTCAATGCCGGTAGCCTAAGCCAGCATGATTGCTACCATGCTACTTCAACTGCTCCGTTACTGCGATCCGCTCTGCGACTCCCCTTGCTTGGACCCTCCTTGTTGTTGTTGCTTCCTTCGTTCCTCTAGAGCCGCCTTCTCTTCCTGTTGCCTCTTCTCTGCATGGTCAATTGCGGCTTTATCCTCTAGTCAATGTAAGACACTAACCACCAGCATATTAGAGCGGAAAAGAAGAACAGAGCTGGCTCACCTTTCTTGGACTTCTTCTGTTTCACGAGGGGGGCAAGGGCTAGCTCGTTCACTTGCAGAAGTCTCTCAGATACGATGTACTCAACGCCAAAGAGCACATCTAGGTGAGAAGAACGAGGGAATACATAGAATTGGCAAACATGGTTTCGGGTTGCCTGGGGATGCCATTTCCAGTCGAGATCGATCACGCCACAAGCGCTGACTGGTCCACCACTCGCTTCAACAACCTCGGGGGGGACGAATTCCGTAGAGATAGAGGATAACTTTCCGAGACGCTCCACCAATCTACGAGAGATCCAGTTCCCTACTTGACACTGTGTATCGAGAAGCGCAGTTGCAGGGATCCACTCGTTTGTAGTTGATAGGATTTTGATATCTCTGTTGAATGACTAGTTCAAGCGTTAGGTATATACACTACATAATAACGTCATTCCTCTGGTGCTACATACCATCATATTCGCCGTGCTTGCTAGCAAGGTCTCTGACCTTCGGTCTAGGTGCTGGGCATGCTCGAAGCTTGCCAAGGAGTGCTTGAGATTTGCTACGGCTATCTCCAATTCAAAGCGGTGGGTCAAATGAGTCTCCTGATAGCTGGAGTTGAAAGTCTGAACCACACCTTCCATGAGTCGTGGTTTTCTGATGAGCGATATGACGTTGCCCATTGTGATAATGCGCGCCTCTGTATGAGTTTTAAGGGGTAGCAGATTAGACTATAGGCTGGTAACATAGACTAACAACGATGTTCTTCCCTGATTTCAAGGTAGGTTGAATGCAAGGGATCAAGGGATTTGATGAATGTGTGCTGCTATTTATCTCCACAGTCTGCGTCTTTCCTGTCGGCAATGTGGCTCGGAGTGCACCTCTTTCATCAGCAGAATGCTCTGATTCACACATAAGTGCGTGGTTATTGGTAACATGACGCAGCCGATAACGCTGAAGAAGGAGACAAGCCATCATGACTGCCAATTAAATTGAACGCTGGCGTTGGTGCTAGGCCACGAGCATTGAAGACTTGGTTGTCAACAAAGTCTTATATGACCTCGTCTAGCTGACCGAGAATCAGATTTTGTTTTGGCCAATCATGAATGGTTCTCCAGATCTACAGAGGCTCCACTGGCTAGCTTGTTATCTACAACACAATCCTCGAGGCGCAAACGCTACAATTAGGACTTGTAAGTCACCCCACCACCATACTGGTAAATAGTTAGATAGTTGCTTTATTTTTTTCAAATTTTCAAATTTTTGTTTGGGCAGGTACAGGCGACTCTACGAGGCTTCTATTCTTCCGGTTGCAATGCGCGCTATTACACTATTACTGTAGCTGCCAAGCGTAGATGCTGTAGATTGACCAATCAGAAAAAGGTGCCACGGTTCAGTTCAGAGAGGTGAGTACCTAGAATAGAACCCAATACCGGATGCCACCACTATACTCGAGGCTTTGGAAGCAATCAGGTTAAGCTAAGAGACTAACGTTAGGTTTTCTGCTTCTTAGATTACTACGTAAGCAGAAAACCTCCGGCCAAAGCTACAAGACGCATTCGGTTAGTTTCTCCTAGCTTTAATAGAGACCCTGTTGAGACTCCCCCAGGCGGCACTGCACTATGACCCGGCTACACATCTTTGCCGCTTGAGTGGGTTGAGGATTCGTTCTAGAACCTGATTGACGATCCTGCGACATGTCAGTGCATACATAAGTACATGCAATCCTTACAATCACCCGACTTATGTGGCGCTGCTAGCGCTACAAGTGCCCAAGGGCGAGGAAAGGGTGACCACCAAAAGCTAGGACTAGCGCTAATACGGTTCGAATCCCTCCTGATGTCACACAGAAGGTGGAATATGAAGCCTCGCATAGGCTCTCGTAATCATACGATCACGGGTAGCCTTCCGAGACAGAGCCAAGTAGAAGGAAGGAGCAAGGTTCGGCGGCAAGAATAGGGGAAGCTATTCAGGCATATAGTCCATAGGTCTCCCACTACCTCAAAGGAATGATCAAATCCCCAAGGACCCTTTAACTCCATAGAATAATATTTGCAGTCTGAATATTTTTCCAAGGCCTTGTTACACAGGGCGATGCTCTTGAGAGCGATGCTGTGGTGGCGTGAGCCACTGCAGTGTTACACTCAAAGCCCCTATAATTATCTCGGAATCACTTAAAGTGTCATCTAGCAGCTATCCCCGGTATATACACGATTTCTTCTTCTCCCAATCCCTCGACAACTGAGGACTACTTTGGAATAACGCTACTAACGTAAAATGAAACAATGTCAGATGCTTTATACAGACCTCTCTAAGTCTAAACCTTGACCCAACCGAGCTCGGTGGGTTAATGCACGCGATCGATACAATGGAGTCTAGGCAAGACGATAGGCGGAGTGATACAACTTGTCTTCAAGATGACACCGGTTTTATCGCCAGCAGCACCGACGGGGCAACCGATACGGAACCGACTCCCGGCGTTCAGACAACATCACATCCGAAAATGGACCAAAAGGGCAAGACCCGTGGGCCTGTCCGTCGAAAGTTCTGGGGTCCTTGGGGATGGGAAACTGTCGCTTTCTAGCTGTCATCTCTTTGTCAGCTGTTACAGTTGTTATTCTTGCGAAGTACGATGGAGAAATACAGCCAAAGTGACCCTACAATGTCACCCTCAGCGCTTTTGCAGCTTCATTAGCAACAATTATAGGATCGCTACTACTCAGCATCCTTGAAGAGGGTACTCAACTTATTTAGGCACTTACATTGAGTTGAAACGCTAATTCGCGAATAGTTATTGACCATTCGCGGTGGTCTTGGTTTCAAGTCCCTTGTACCAGTTGGAAATTCTTGATCGAGCTAGCCGGGGACCTTGGGGGTCGTTGAATTATTTGACCCGAGTACATCAACTGTAAGATAAACTACCTTATTCAGGGCGGCGTAATGGCTGATAGTTTTAGGCATCCTTTAACAATAGTGGCTATAATGCTGATACTATTATCCTTGAGGATAAGCACCTTTACACGGCAAGCCATCCGAAGTGCCACATGTATTAAGACAGATTCAACAGCAGATGCATGGGTTCGAACAGCGCAGATCATTTACAACAAGGAAATGAGGCACTACTATACAACTTTGATGTTGCGGCCACCGAGGCCCTCTTCCAGGGGTGAGACACCAATAACAGACAAACATCTTTTTATTGTCCTTCCGAAAATTGTACGATTAGGGCAAGGGACGAAATAACCTATCCGTCTCTCGGTGTTTGCAGCAAGTGTGTCGATGTTTCCCCGAAAATGGACTACGTAGTCATAAATTATACTATAAACCCTTTTAATGAGGATAATTTTTAACAGACAGCGTCCCTGCTAAAGCAAAATTTCTATTGCTAGTGGCTAAAACGCAACCGCGCTACGGGGTCTCGATTAGACCTAGATACTAATGTTGAGGCTTTTAAATACAACGTATCCAGCGGTTTTATATCTTATCCAAACTAGAATCGTATATTACGAATGCAAATTTTAGCAGTTACTAGACAGAAAGCAGAATTAACTAAGCGAGGGTTTGTCTGCCAGTGCTTGTGGCGCATTAATATCCTTATGGACGAGGTCGAAGATACGCTGAGAGAGGAGTCCTTCGCGATAGTGGCTCTGCTTTGGGTCGCTTTTTCACCGGCGCGAGGAGTATTGGCTTCCAGAATTATACCCTTGACTCGATCGTCGAATACCAGGTCGTAGTCCGCGGGCTTTTGGGATTGCAAATCGGCGAACTCAGTCAAGTCGTCGAACAGATTCTCAAATTTGCCGAGACATCGGAATCCCATGCCATGTTCAGAAGGCTCACAATAGCGAAGGGAGTGCTTGTAACATTGGCAAGCGAAGCCGCAGCCGCCACGATGAGCAAATGAACTTGATTAACGAAGTTTACTTATTTTCTGCAGTGGAATCACGCAGACGTCAACAGAGGGGTCATTCTGATGCCGATTGAAGCGCCCACAATTCTTCCTGTCCGGCCAAACCCTGCCTGGCTTCGTTGGATACTATAGACCACTTTTTATTCGATTGGATCTCTCCTATCTGTTGATAAGCTCTTAGTACAACTGGAAGTTATATTTAGAGTAGTGAAGCTGCTTCGCTCATAGCAACTGGCTGGGCAGATGGGGCTTGGTACCCATCCCCTCCCTTTGGTTTGTTCCTATCTCTGTATGTTCTTGGTGGCTTCATGCTGCTGGTAACTGGAGGTGACAGACCGACGTGCCGCATGACAGCATGTCTGATGAACGCGACCAAGTCACTATCCTCCGCCTTATGCATGATTACTCTATAATAGTGATATTGTGATCGTTTGCGCAGCAAAAAACGCGCGCACATACACGCACGCAAAAAAACCCATGCGGCGCTCTGGGAAAGTGAAATTGTTCATGGGCAGTGCAGTCCATCTGCCATTGAAACCACTTGAACAACTGGTGATTAATTACTGCAAAGTGAGTCAGCCATCATTTTACAAGTCCTGACGTCCAAATCATGACTTGTCTCCAATAAGCAGAAGACTGACGGCAGTGTCCTTAGAATGCCATTTAACTTGAGCATGGTAGATGTAATCGCATGGCCAGAGATGGTTGTCGTAGTCCTTATTGCTTCAAGACTACCGATGATAGTCTTGGTCACGGTGCGTTTCTTGGCAGCCACAACTTACTATCTCCTGCGTGGTCCTTCAAAGCTGAGACAACTAACTAGGAAGTCTGCTCTGCATTATCAAATATGAAAATATAGACAATGCTTTGGCACAGGATCTGAGCTATCTCGCCGCCGCTTTGAGCGAAGTCATGCGTATGTATTCACCACTACCCTTCGCCTTACCGCGGGTCGTTCCCAAAGGCGGCGATGTTGTCGATGGGCACTTCTTACTGCAGGGGGTGAGTACACCCCCAAAGTCACATTTTCGTCTCATGACAGTACACAATATCGCCGTCTTCACAGTCTGTCACAGACTTTTATTGCTAAAAGGGCAATTATAGGTTATCGTGTCATCCAGCCCTTTCGCCTCGAGCATGGGCGAGGCTAATTTCTCAGACCCTTCACCTTCAAACCTGAAATATGACTGGAAGGCCAATCTAAGGTAGATGATCTTGATGCCACTCAGCCTTTCTCTCTCGGGGCCCGGGGTATTTCGGTCGCAAGTCACGAGTCCTTCTTTGTTTCACGTTGAATTGCCATCAAGTCATACGTTTTAGATTTCTGACTCGACCCGTAGTATTAGCTAGATGGAAATGCGCAAGACATTGGCGAAGCGTCGCGTTATATAAATCCTGACATCAATCTTCTCGAAACATTCTCTACTATGTAGACTCTGAATACTCGGAACCGGGCTGCATTAGGAAGTCTCCGGGCGTGCCAGCAGGAGTGAGACTGACCCTTACCTCACTCCTGCTTACGAGTGTGACCAAGTGGAGTCCGCACAGGTACGTATATTTTTGTATTAGGTAGATGAGTAATTCAATCAATAGTGTTGAGACTCTCATGGTAGGTCACCGGTAATTATTCATATATAATCGCACATGTGAAGCTGACTGACGAGCTTCAGGAGGTGCTTTAGGGATTGGGCAAGCCGCATGTGCTATTCTCCTGAAAAAGGAGCACCAGTGCATGTAATATACCTAGAAGAATTTGACATTCCGAAAGGCGACTTCTATGGACTGCTGCACTATCATGCCTGCGATATCACAGTCTGGAAAGATCTCCGCCGCATCTTCGCTAAGATTGGGCCCGTCGACTTTGTGTTCGCCAATGCCGGCGTCACGGAGACCTCGAATTATTTCTCCGATGTCCTGGACGGAGACGGACAGCTTGCCGAACCCGATTGGAAACGCGTCGTTGACGTCAAACTTGTTCAGTGTACTCAATACAGTGAAACTGGCATGGAGCACGATCGAGCGCACGAAACCGTCGGCAGCATCGTCATCACGACGAGTGCTGTGGCTTACGCGCCGAGCAATGCCTGCCCGTGTACGCAGCAAGCAGAGCGGCGCTGCTGGGGCTGATTCGCTCTCTGCGTTCTGTCGCCCTTACTTCGGAGCCCAGGATCACGATCAATGGGGCCGCACCGGAGGCCACCGTCACAGACCTCCTCGGCGCGTCATTGGCCGAGCCCATCATGGCACCTGTCAGCTCGGCCCATTTCGTCAGCGACTGCCACACAAGAGCGCCGTGTCGAAGTCTACGGATGTGAGAGCACGAGAAGTGGGAGGCGGGGCAGCGCTGGAATGGCTGCATCCTATTGATTGATACACTGAGATCAAGTACTACGTAGCCTCTGTCAGAGTTGCAACCCTTCTGGTTGGGGGCGGAGATCACTTCTAGATTACTTGCTATGGCGAAATAAAAAATTCTATTATTTACGAGTACTTGATAATGTATTGCAAGTAATAATTTTTCGTCAATGTTTTATAAAGTGTTTTTAATGAGAAATATGTATTACAACTTTCGCCGCAGCCCCTTTATCTGCGCTACACCCAGCGACACGAACCCCTTCTACAAGTCTCGAGCCCCTTAATTCAACTCAATTCCTTTAATCCTAGGCATTTCCGACTTATTTGTTATTAGTCAAACAAAAATACTGATTATTTGGGTCAAGGCAGGCAAATCAAAGTTAAAACCCTTATTTTGACTTGCTTTGACGTGTGCGGCGCTGCTGGGTGATATTACAAGCAGGCCTGCATCGATTTCGGCCGCTTCTTCTTTCGGCAATGAGCCGGATGCAGGATTGGATGGAGGATTATAAATCAAAAATCGTTATGTTACACAAGTCCGGGCAAGTTTCCCTGGCTCGACGCAGCGCATAAAGAAGTATTTTCTTGGTTGTATTCATTTTCTGTATGTTGTAAGCGCTATAGCCTTCACAGTTGAACCATAGTCACCATATTTCGTCAATCTGTGCATCTTTACTCTAGAGAATCGCAAAAGAGGAACACTTTCACCATGCCTGATTTCAATGTTGATTCCACTGTCAGCGAGGTCGTCGAAGCTTTCGGGACGCATGCGACTGGCAAAACTTGTATGTAAGGACTCGCTGAGGAACATGCCCATGACACCCATGGACTGCCTGTTGCTGACCTAGCAATCAATCATTCAAGTCGTCATCACCGGGCCAAGTGCCGGTGGCATAGGTGCGACAGTGGCCACAGCTCTCGCCAAAGCAAACCCGAAGCGGATCATCCTCGCCGGGCGCAACCTCTCCAAAGTACAGCCCGTCATTGATGAGATTGCCCAGATTAATCCGGATATCGAGACACGTTTTGTGAAATTGGACTTGACGGATCTCTCTTCGGTCCGACAGGCGGCCACCGACATCAAGAATGTTGTCCCTGACGGAATCGATGGGCTCTACAACAACGCGGGCATAATGGCGCCGCGCGAGTTCAAAAAGTCAGCGGACGGTGTAGAGCAGCAGTTCGCTGCCAATCATCTCGGCCACTTCTTGCTTAGCAATCTCCTGTTGCCTGAGATCACCAAGGCTCACGGGGTTGTGGCGAACACCACCAGCCGGGCCTGGGCACTTGCCGACCCGGATTACGATGATGTTAACTTTAAGGTGAGGAACTCTGTTGAAACGCGATGTGCCATGTGTGAATTGTTGGCGGAGGTGCCGTGCGTCAAAGCCGAATTACTGACAATGTGTGACCTTTGAAGGACGGCCAGAAATATAACGGTTGGATCGCCTATAGTCGGAGCAAGACGGCAAACATACACTTCAGCAAAGCATTCGCCAAGCGGGTAGAGAAGCTGGGCGTCACTGTCTATGCGGTCGACCCAGGAAGTGCGTCTGAAAACATCCAATCTTGTCATGTCAATTCATCTTTTCTAACATCTTTTCGAAGTGGCTCTTGACTCGAACCTGACCAAGAACTCGGGCATCGACGACGCCTGGTTCGGAGAGGGCTTTCGCATTGCTACGGAAAGGACCGGTGGTAAGTACTAATTATCTTTAGTATCAGATTCACGGTTCCATGGTAGAATTCCCAGGCGTAACTTTCCATGAACCTAACATGTTACTCGGCACACAGGTAAAGTCCCCCAGCAACCCGTCATCAATCTGCAGCAGGCAGCTGCCACTCCTGCATTGACCCTCCTAGATCCTAGCTATAGATGTGAGTTTGGATTGGCTCTCTCTCACCACAAGCTTCACTGACAAGACTCGGGCATGCAGCAAAGCCAGGTGCTTATTTTGAAGAATGTGAGATTCGTGACCCAAAGCTAGCAGGTTACGCCAAGAGCGATGCGGAAGCCGAAAAGCTGTGGAAGATTAGCGAGAAACTAGTTGGGGAACAGTTTTCTCCCTGATGCGGGTAGATAATAAGGCTTTGACTAGTTTGTAGAGCAACAATGGGTTTCGAGTAATTACTTCCCCATCTCTGCATTATATAATGCGTTGACTTGCATAGCGATACAATCAACTGCGACCGTGAATCCACAATGGCAAATAGGTTGTTATAGCTGGATAGAGATGGTCACTACGGTTGGATGGCGATGTTGATTAGTAATACTAAATCAGTCCAGACCCTTATCTTGTATACAGTGATAGTAAAGTACAGTCGGAGCTGGCAGTCTGGAGATTCGTCGAGGAAATGCGCCCAGGCTTCGTTGTCAATAGTGTCAGTTCGTTCCGACTCGCGGTATGGTTTAGCGCATTGTGGTGTGTGGTAAGGAGGCGCACACACGCTGATTTCGATTTTATGACTGAAGGTGCTTCCCAACTTCAAAATCGGGCGTATTATCGGTGATGGCACGAGAAGCAGCAGGCTCCTCCTCGACATATTCGACGGGAAAACAGACTTCATGACGGGATTTGTCCCCCAGCATATGGTCAACGTTGTCCACGACGCGCGGCTGCATCTCATCGCGACCATCTATCGGAAGGTGTCGAACGAAAGGGTCCTCGCATTTGCGTACCCTTATAACTGGAACGATGTCTTGAATATTTTTAGAGACCTCAGGCCTAACAGGACCTTCATAGACAACGATGCACAGCTCGGACGGGTCTTGACTGAGGTCGATAACGCCCTTGGTCTCCGTATACGAAAGAAGTGTTACGGACAGGAGATGTACACAGATCTGAAGGAGAGTATAAGGGAACATCTAGAAGGCGTGTCAGTTTAATTCGATTGAACACATGTGGCCTCCTTTCATTATTAAAGAAAGTAACAAAAAATTAGTACCTTCTACCTTAGGTAACTGTATCCAGCCTATTCACGATGATCACATTCCGACAACTCTGTGTTATTAAGTTTTGTCCTCTCTCGACACTGGGATGTCTATGTCGAAACTCGCCGGCAAATGCTCATGAACGTACTCTTTGCGAACCTCCTCGCTCACGTCGTTCCGTTGTCGACCAAAAATCTTGGCTAGGATATTTGACCATTGGTGGGATTGCACATCCTTCTTTTTCCATTGCGGGAATCAGTATGGAAAGTACTAAAAGCTAAGTAAAAGCAAAAAATGCAGCTTAAAAACTCAGTCACATCCCCCCAAACCCCTTCTCAGTCAGTCAGTCAGTCAGTCACTCAATCAACCCGTCGTCAATAAATCACCCACACGTAATCCCTCAAACAAGCCCCAAACCCCCAAAGTCCTACCTACCTACCCACCCACTGACAAATCCCATGAGCGAGGTGAACACAGTTAGATCCGTATTTCTACAAGCTTACATGTAAGATAAAAGCTGCAACAGCGACCTTAATCAGTACCTAATCTTGTCCTGGCCTTGTGGGTAAGGGTCACTTTGTCCAGTAGGGCATTATAGTATGGGGGGACTCCTGGAGCCTTCCACACTAACTCTTCTAGATTTGCATGCACAATCATGACTCTGAAGAACGCCTTAGTATTCTACGCATAACTCGTCCAACCCCTCATCCTGAACAGTCTCAGTCTGAACACTAGCGAACGCCACGTGAAAAGACGTCAACCGAGTCGCAGACATGTCTCAATAACGCATGTGATTCACCCGTGCAGCACCGCTACGCCACCATCGTCCGCGACACCCCCATCGGCTGAACCACACCTATATGCATCTATCTCTCGAACCAGCCAAGCCACTCTAGGCAACCTTGTCTTGTCTTGTCTTGTCTTGTCTTGTTTTGTCTCGCTCACACAGTTTACGCAACTCAGACAAGTAAGCGCGGCTCAAGTGGCGTGTGATACGCTGTGATGGCCTGCCTGATCCGGTTTCAATATTCCCACCTGCGTGCGCGCCTCTGCCTCACTGCTAGCCCCCCGCCCAAAAGCAATAGAAGAAAGCCACGGAAGGAGGAGAAGGCGACAGCAGTGGCTTTCGATCGATAAACAAGCCGCTGGCGGGATGGCTGAAATAGGTATGCAGGTACCTAACCTAACGCAAGGGACGATCGATTCAGCTTGGCAACGAGGCTTAACACACACACACACACACGCAAATACTTATCTGTCTACTTAGCTTCGATTACAGACCTAACCATCTAGGTTAGATGAGTACTTAATCTGGGGAATTTATTCAGGTGGTGACCGAACATTGATGCGCAAAGATTCCGCAACGTTGGTCTCAGCTGCGATGTAGGTACACCCGCATCTGGGATTTTTGTTCTCCATAATTCTTACTAGGTAGATATCCTCCTTTTTTATATATAGAGAACTGCAAAGTAGCACCTGGCGCATGGGGGGCTTTGAACAGCGACCTAGGTTGAAATCTAGCTTTTATAGATGGCGCAGCTTAGTTAGTTGAAGTTGCCGTCAAGGAGATGATGCCGTTGTCATTGGTTGGCGAATGATTCGAGACTGTTTTCTCAACTAGATAGTCTAGTCTAGTCCGGCCTTTGTCAGGCTCAGCTCAACTCAGCTCGGCTCAGCTGTTACCGCCAACAGGATACTTCATACTACCTACCTACGTACCTGCCATCCATACCGGGGCTTTGGGCTATATGGTATTATTCAGCGGCGGGGAGAAGATCCCGTGTGTGCTTTTACCTAACCCAGATACTGTGTGTAGGCTAGAGATGGTCTGTTGATGCATCTACCTCGAGTCAATAGGTGCCTCTACAACGTCTTCGCATTGTAATTGAAAATCACCCGTTCTCAACTTGCCTAGTGAAATACTCACATTTCCTAGCCCTTTTTGAATTTGCTTTTTAGCCGCCCACCGGCGCCGTCTCTATGTGAAATTGATTCAGACTCTCGCTACACACTTGAGCTTACTCATATACTATTGGATCGGGGCTCCGTCTCGTCTCAATTCTATGCTAGTTAGTTACACGCCTCCATCGCCGCTGTCTCGGTGGGCTCGACTATAGCGTTAACTACCAGCTCCGACATGCTTGTTTCTCAACGGCGGCTGGAGCTGGCTTTTGGATGATACCGTCCCGCACTAAAAGAAACCTTGCACGGCGGTGTTGTCTATACGACCGTAAGATTGATCGATGTGATAAGACTGCTGGAAGATGCTTTAGCCTGGCCCATGAGCGGACTCTGGATTGATCGAAATTGCTTCTGGTGAGCTTAGCACTCCATCAGCCGCGTGGTAGTTCAAGACATATCTTCAAAACCTGAATCTACACGTGAGTTATATGTCTCGTCTTGGGCGGAGAGTTTTTTCCGTGATTGATCGGGATTTTGATGCAATCGTATAAACCTACGACTTGGCTCCTCAATTCGGTTCGTATATATTTAGCAGGTCGAATCTTTAGTTCTAGACGTTTGGGTGGTACTCAATTGATTACTCGCTCGCCTAGACGGATATCGTCGATTTTGAAACATGGGGCTGCTTCCGATAAACTATCGACGTCCCGCCTACGTCGACAATGAGGCATTCGGACGGGTCGAGAACAGCGGCGAGTTCGACGAGAAGAGCGATGCCTCCCTGAAGTCCGGGCGCACCGGTACCGGCTCAGGTATCCCCGACGCGCTCACGTTTGACAAAATCGTCAACGGCGGTACATGCCCTGTGAGTTTACGTTTGAGAGCGTCCTTTGTAGCCCGTCCCTGGTGCTGATGGTTGGTATACCTTATACAGCCCTGCACCCTCCGAGATTTCATGAACTACCTCATCTACATCGAACATGCGGCCGAGAACCTGCAGTTCTTCCTCTGGTACCGCGATTACGTCAAGCGCTTTGACGCGGCGCCCACCTCGGAGATCGTTCTGGCGCCAGAGTGGACGCAGGCGATGGAGGAGGAGGCGATTGCCAAGATCCAGAAGGACGCCGCCGGCAAGCTCAAGAAAGAGTCCGCGGTGGCCAGGGAGATCTTCAAGGGGACCGACTTCGATAAGACGCCGGAGGTGCTGCATATTGAGAGTGGAGGGGATCCCTTCTCCACCCCACCCGGGTCCTCCGCTGGTGATAGTATTTCGCTGTCTGGATCTCAGGCCACGACTTACATTGGCCAAGCGGGGGATGCGTTTTCCGCGGCTGGCGTCAAGCGTCCTTGTAAGACAAAGTCATTCCGATACTTAGTATCGTAACCCGTTCTCATGCTTTAGCAGTCACGATACAGCCTTTCCGAGCGGAGATCAACCGAGTTGTCGGCACATACATCGTCGAGGGGTCCCCGCGCCAGCTGAACCTTTCGGCGCGCGAACAGAAGGCCGTGGTGCAAGCGCTATCTTACACAACCCATCCGTCGGCCTTTCGCACGCTGTTGCGAAGCATCGAGATAACACTCCGACAACAGGCGCATCCCAACTTCATCCGGTGGACTATCTGCAACGGCAACCCGGCCCGGGTGACGTTCGCGCGCGGTCTCGGAGCTGGAAGCATTCTCCTCGCGGCAGCCGGGTCGATCATCCTGAGTCTAAGCGGTGCGGGTCGCGGATGGCGGGCTCTGTTCGCGATCCTATGGGTATTCGGTATCGCGACGCTGATGACGGCGGTCAAGGGGATGTGCGTGGTCTTGCACGGCTTGCACCACCGACACGTGCGGCCGTGGGAGCTTTTTGTCACCGACGACAACGACCCCGAGACGACGCTGGGCGAGGGAAAGCGGAGCTTCGACTCGTTCGGCTCGTGCAACAGCTACGAGGACGAGCCGTGGGTGGTCCGCTACCGCCGACGCTTCCTCATACGCAAGATCTTCGACCGCGAGGTCTGGATCCAGGAGCCCGCACTGCGCCAGATCCAGGACACCATCTTCCTGCAGTCGGTGCTGGCGGCGCTGCTGGGCGCCGGTCTGCTCACGGCTGTCTTTGTGGCTGTCCCGGCTGGCGGTTTCTTCTAGTTTGGTGATGATGACATGTACTACGTATTATCTGTAAGGTACACTTCCTGACGCCTGCATGACTAGCTTATGCTACCTGTGTCGAGAGGAACATTCATCTTCGAAATGGCATATACATTGCACCCTGATCCTTTTCTCAGGGTCTGCCTGGTCTAGTTTTACTGTTAGTTCAAGAGGGGACTTGCGAAGGAGGTTGACAAATGCCGGGTTATTAGAATATATATGGCTTGGAGGTACTTGCTGGCACAACTGGGTTCACGAACGGGATTGAGGTCGGAGTCGGGATTTGGGAATTGAACTGACTGGTTGATATCCTTGGGGCGGGTGGATTCATGTAGCTATTGTGGGTGGTACTGATAAGAGGTACCGTATTGTAGAACCTCGAAGAAATGAAGTAAGTGACCACTTAGGTCACCCTAGGAATCCACCGTGAGGGGGATGGTCTTACACAGTGCTGTTCGTCGTACCTTCCGACAATTTCTTTTATTGGCAGCTCATTCCAACATGCCATTATATTGATATCTGAACAGTTGATTACCTAACAATGCTGAGGCTGAGATTATGGTAGCATCGATGCAACATGGCCATCCGCCTCGTTGATGTCATGGCCATAATGTGGTTATTTCGTCCTTTTGATATCGAGCAGGGATACTAGAGTTGTTTGTCATCGGTTTTGTTGCGCCAAAGTTCCAAATGATACAACACATGCGTATTCGTATCACCTCGGACCCAGGGCTGGGGCATCTATATTAAGCGATGCGAGGCTCGCTCTTGTATTGTGACTTTTTATCGGGCGTGAGATAGATACTGATAGGGGGCTTTCCGATTCGCGTGGTTCTAGAGCGAGACGGCTCCGATGATCTCCACCAGCTAACTACATCCAGGGACATGATTTGCGTAGATGAATTTAAAATAAGTATCTATCACCTATTGACATGGTTTCATTCCTTACCTAGATAGTGAGTGTCGTTCAAGATTTCGAGTAACCTTCGCCTTTGTTCAACAGACACCTTTTGGGATACATCCGTGGAGATGAGTCAGCGCCAAATAGGGTCGGCTCTAGGTAGGTACATACCTACCGGTCGTGGTCAGGGAACAGCTACAGCATGCATGCAAGTAATCTACCACCTGGGCAGGGTCGGCCCCCACAGAGACCCTCGGGAATTACCCCACCAAACCCATCCGTCAGATGTTGCCGGACCCTCTTCTCTGCTCACCTTCAATCACCAAGCCTTGCGATCCCCGACCGATGTCCCTATTACTGTTTGCTTCCCGACAAATATGTCAGATTGGCTCACCTGCCTCGTCTCGACACAGACCTAGGATTACATTCATGCCGCCCTAAATAACCACCACCCCTTTGGTTTCCGTGCCGCCTATGTATCCATCTCCCATTCTTATCCCATTCCATCTCGTGCCATTTTCTATAACCCCGTACCTCTCCTCGATATATCCCATGAACCCGGCTCGATTTATATGAGAAGAGGACTCGGAGCCGTATGAGTCGTGTCGCAGAAGCGGTGCGACTCATCGACCAATCATCATAATGCCTCAGTTCCAAGCCCATAATCATAGCGATACAGCCATCGCCGCGGGCGATGATATGGACCATCGCGACGGCAACCCCCGACCGCGCGCCACCACCACGGCCGAGATCGACAGTACCATATCGCATCCGGGTTCTGTGCGCATCAATGTGAAGGGTGCTTTCATTGTCGACGGCACCGAGCAGCCGAGCACACCCGCCAATGGCTACGCTAATGGAAGCTATCACGAGGGCAAGGACATCAGGTTACCCAACCATACCGCTGTCGTGAGCCATATAGCTGTGGATGTAAGTGTGGCAATGGGCCGAGGACGGACGCCATGAGACATGGACTGATTCTTCTATGATTAGATCGGTGGCTCTCTAGCCAAGCTTGTCTACTTCTCCCGCGAAGCGCATTCGACCGAGCCCGGCGGAAGACTCAATTTTCATTCCTTCGAGACTGACCATGTTGACGACTGTATCGAGTTCATGCGACACCTCAAAGACAACCAATTGGCCCTCAATGGCTCCAAGCCAAACGACCTATGCATCATGGCCACTGGCGGCGGCGCCTTCAAGTACCATGATAGGATCAAGAAGGCCCTAGGCGTGGATGTGCTGAGCGAAGATGAGATGACTTGTCTCATTATAGGTGAGGCTGCTTCGGGCCCGACTGCCGTACTTGGCGGAATGGGAGAATGCTGACGAAACATTATAACGAATAGGGCTTGACTTCTTTATTACTGAGATACCCCGCGAGGTTTTTACATATTCGGAGACCCAGCCCATGCAGTTCGTGGAGCCTGAAGCCGACATCTACCCCTACATGCTCGTCAACATCGGATCTGGTGTCAGCATACTCAAAGTGTCCGGACCGAGGAAGTACGAACGTGTAGGCGGCACTTCACTCGGCGGTGGCACATTATGGGGTCTTCTATCTCTCCTCACACCGGCCGAGAGTTTCGACGATATGCTCGACATGGCCGCCCAAGGTGACAACGCCAAGGTCGACATGTTGGTGGGCGACATCTACGGCACAGACTATAACAAGATCGGGCTCAAGAGCACTGCCATCGCGAGCTCTTTCGGAAAGGTATTCCGGATGAAGCGTGAAGCTGAGAATGAGGCCGAAGACAACGGCAACGTCATATCTGACAATCACCAACCCGACCAGCCAATACAAGATCCCTCCAATGGAACCGCCAGCCCGTCCTCACAACCACAGACCCGAGCCGGCGCGTCCCGGTTTTCCGCCTCCGACATCTCGCGGTCACTGCTCTATGCCATCAGCAACAACATCGGCCAGATCGCATATCTCCACTCCCACATCCACGGCCTGTCGCACATCTACTTCGGCGGCTCATTCATCCGCGGCCACCCGCAGACTATGAACACGCTGAGCTACGCCATCCGGTTCTGGAGCAAAGGCCAGACACAGGCGTACTTCCTGCGCCACGAGGGCTACCTCGGCGCGGTCGGCGCGTTCCTCAAGCGCCAGCCCCGCAACTGGGGGCGTAGGGGCAGTTTCGAGGGGGACGGGGCTGCGCTGGAGGATCGCCTCCGGGAACGCAGTGGGGCTGGAGAAGGGACGGAAGACGCTTCAGTGGTCTAAACTCAACGAAACTAAACAAACCCATACCATATTGGATAGGTCCTGAAACTTAGACGGTCATTGTTTTGCGAAATAAGTCTGCTCTTGTTTTGCTGTATGTTTTGGCATGGCATGGCATAGCGCTGTGAAGCGTTGTTGCGAGATGGGCGTTCTTGCGGGATGAAACAATGTTTGCGATTTATCGAGCCGATTGGATATGGATTGTTGGGGCCGAAATATTGGGTACCTCCTCTCCCCCTCCCTCTATCTAGGTACCTAACTTGAAGGAAGACAGACGGGGACAACGCACGTATATACTTAACAGAATCAATGCCCACTGGATTTATTTCAACAATTAATATGGAATAGAAACATGTATTTATCTATGATTAAACCGGTGACTTATCTGTGTGTGCTTACAGTAGATATACGTCGTGATTGTAACGCTCCAACGTAGGATAAAAGTAAGATTGGAAAATCCAGCAATATCCTGAACCATGGTTTTTTAGTACACTCAGATAAGCAGTACGTTGAAGCGTATAGCAAGACCTCTCTAAATCTGATTCTATACCTTGCTCATGGTTCATGGAGTCCTGCCTGATAAATCTATTAACTCCGTGTTTAAATTTTCATAATTCGGTGTTCGTCAGGTCCTTCTAGTGTTAGCCAGGTAGTATACATATAGTGAGGCCCAAGGATCCGAAAGGTCGAGAGCTCGAAGAAAGAACAGGGGCATGATAATCATTTTATGAGGGATGCGTTCGATGAAGTCAGTTATAGTCAATATCGTCATCTAGCAGACGGACATGCGATATAACCTTCATGATCGAATTAAGGAGTCCGTGCCAGGTCGACTCATTCAATCACAACATAAGATTACTGAACACCTAAGCTGATTTTAACTTTCCCGTTGATAGAGTGATATCACGGTATCATGTCAGATGTAAAGAGATTAGATGACCCGAGGAGGAAAGAAATAATCACTATAGCATTCGATGCATGTATCCTGCCTTGTGTGTGATTGCCTGACATGCTGTACAAGAAAGCCCGCATCCACTTGCTTGTGGTAACCTGGATTCAACCAACTGTCGAGACAACACCCCCATCTCTCCCTTCCTCCCACACGGGAGTATAACGTAAGGTGCAAGCTTAGCTAGATATAGATAAGTCACGGGCTGGGGTGGCTGGTTAGTATGCGCGAAGAGAAAAGAAAAATCGGGAAAGGAGCGGAAAGCCGTCGAATCCTTATGGTCCACAGCCTGACACGAGGTGTTGTCATGCTGACTACGCTACGGCTCGACAATTCGTGTTGGTTCGTCTAATCGGAGACGGTTGTTGTTGAAAGGGTTGCGCGTGTGTCGAGGTTTATGTCCTGTATAGGTAGGCAGGTGCGCATAGAAGAGCCGTGAGATAAGGGATAAATTGGCACGACTCTGTCGCCGGGGGATGATGAATAGCGATGTATTAGGAAAGGGCATGATGGTTCAAAATACGCGACATAGCGTCAGCCACCGAGCTTCCATCTCCTGGCTCGCATTCGTCTTCCTCTACGTGAGCTGAACGCTCATCGGCATATCTCTGGTGGCTCGGGGGTCATGAAAATATTGGGCTGGTTCCATATCGTGCTCTGAACCGCGGCCATGTCGACAACGAGATCAGGTAGCCCGTCTTCTTCTATGTTAGGGAGGTATTCCACAACGGGGCTGATCGGTCTCGATTCTGGGTATGGCACGGCGAGAATGCTCCACGGATCTATCTCTTGGCCGTCCAGCATCATGTTGTCGTTGGAATAGGGCTCGCTGGAGAAAGTTTCGAGCTCGTCAGAGAGAGATCCAAATTCGAGTTCTTCGTCATCCGAATCTATCTCTATTGTGCCTACAGCGGTGTCGTCTCCCGTAGCATTGACATCTGCTCCTTCATGCTCGATAGGAGTAGGGACGAAGTCGACGAGACTGACAGGTGTGCGATATGTGACACAATGCTCATGTTGCTCTCTCGAGCCACTGATCACACAGTGATCTGGTCTATGAGCGGCGAATATGCAGTGGAGTCGATGGCTTGAGCCGAAATTGCACTCATCGTCTGTGAAGTGTCTGTGTAGGGGATACGGGTCCAAGAATGTCGGTCCAAGGTCCGAGAAGAGACAAGAGCATCGGCGGCAGAAACCCTATGCAAGATATGAGTGTCAGGATCTTCGCGGCGGCTTGAAATAAAACCGAGACTACCTGCCTCAGTGGGTTCTTCGTGCAATTTTTGGATCCGATCCTGAAGCAGGGGACTGGTGCTTTCGTCGCTGGAAGAATCATCGTTTAAGAACTCGGGGTTTTTTAAGTCTGCGTCACTTGCTGTGTAGAACTGTCGCCGTTGGATCCCTCGTCTAGACCAAGGAAGTTGCCGAGCGGCGATACTGGAACGCATCCCACATCGCTCTTGAATGCTCATGTACTGCTTCTTGAAAAGTGCCTCCTGTCTCTTTGGTTCTAGTCTCGTGAATCCTGCCAAGCTAGATGAAGGAAGTTTAAACCTTGCCTGTTCTGGGAGACCAATCTTTTGTGCTACCGTTGGTAGATACATCTCTTTTGCGTAGCCATGCTTTCCGGGACTACTAATAACAGTATACAGATCTCCATTTACAGCCTCATGGGTTGGGACCCAGCAGACCTTTGATATGGGGACCATCAGAAACTCGAATTTAAACAGGTCAAGAACCCAGATGTGGCTTTCCTGGCAGTGCTCATTCCCCTGCAAGCATACCCATAAAGGAAAGTGGTGCTCATGGGGTTCTGAGGAGACATAAACACCGTGTGCAGCATGGCGGTAAACGGTCCCATCAATATCCCCAAGCGACGTTGGAGCTTCGAGGATGCGAGGCTCTCCCATATAGTCTCCATTGATAGTACGAATGATAATTCGAGGGACTCGTGCTTTCAGGTCGACGTTGGGTGACTGTACAAGTAAGTCTTTCTCTAACAGGCGATAGTTCCTAACGAGCACCCAAAATTGGGGCCAAAACTGAGGATGAATTGCCATCGATGTTTACCGATAAAGGGTTTTTGGTTACTTAGTGAGTGCTGGCTAGATGCTGAAATAGATATATGCCAATAACGCAGTTGATGACAGGTTAGGTGTATTTCAGTATGGCTAAGTCTTCATGCAAATTTAAACACGGCTGAGAGAAATATCGGGGGGGGGGAGGGGGAGCGCAAAAAAACATAGACTACGGACTATTCAGGTGCTTCTTCATCCTAGTGGGCTGTATAAAGCTCACGGTGAGGTCAAGGTGCATAGATCACGACTAGGAAGAGCTAGTGGATGTCTGTCATCACTTCTAAACAAGGACGATGTACGTAGACGGATTTGGGAGTGAGGGTGTGCTGGGCCGACTCTAGGGGTTACTGTATAAGGTGCGACCTCCTTCATTCCACTGATCCAGCTACCCGGGTGGTGGGAAAGGATCGGCCTTCTATTGGTCTCAGATGCAGCAGACTTGGTGGCGGCGGGGAAATGATACAGAGGTAATTGCGCCACTTGCTTCTGCTTGGGGTGGTGCATTGGTCTAATGATACAGGATACGACAAGAATCGGGCGCTGCGGCTCGGGTTTTCCGATAATGGCAACGTCCGGCGCATCACTTTGATGGGATTCGATGGTGGAAGGCTGATTGCGGGCTCGCGAGGGTCGGCCAGCGAGTCGACGCAGCAGTCGTACGCCACATGAGCTGAGGAACCCCCAGAATAGGAGGTTGCCCCGGAATCGCCCCAGAATCGCCCCAGAGATCAAGACACATGTCTCTCGTGCTAGTCACTCTTTCCCTTGGTTGTCGTTGATGTCTTCGCCGCCGGATCTGCTGCCGTTGCTGCTGCTGCTTCTTCTTGCTTTTCTTTCCGCAGCAGGACCTTGGCAACCCATTCTTCTACCTCTCGTTCCGCCTCCTCGTCAGTCTTGCCCCCGGGTGGGCCGATGTGTTTTCGAGCCTTCCTCCTCAGGTCGTCGATGTTGGATAAGTCGAAGGCCCAGGATATGCCACCGGTCATCATTATAGCAAAGCCCACGACGTTAAGTGTAGCTAGATTAAGGGCTTCCAGGGCGATGAGGGAGCTGTCGGAGCCGATCTTGTTGACGGGCCGGTTGCTCTGTGTGTAGAACTTGGGTACTGTGGCCAGGGTTTTCCTGGCTACCGATCGTCGAGTGATCAAAGTGGCGAGCGAAAGGAAGCCGACGCCGCCGAAAAACAGCCCCAATTGCTTCAGTGAGCGTTGTGACAGAACGGATGGTCGAGTCTCGGGCGGTGTTTGCGCTTGTGCTTGTACTGGGGGTATGGGATCGGGCGGCGGAGGTGGTGAAGACTCGCTGTCCTTGGGCATTGTCATTGTCGTGCCGAACGACCACATCTTGCTTCTGGCCCTGGTTGGTGCTGTGCGGATAGACTTTTGTGAAGCTACCTAGGTACTCGAAGGGGTGACAAGTTGACGCGATGGGATGGGAAATCCGTGCGATGGCTACGATTCCCCGGATTTGATTTTGTTCTAGTCCAACCCTGGCTTAGTCTACCTAGTCTATTCTACCTAGTCTAGTCTAAGCAGGAGACTACAAGAGGTACCTAGCTACTTACCTAGGTGGGTCATTTTGTGCAGAAGGTACCTATAGATGGATATTCAAGCTTAGCCATCCTGATAAATGCATACAATTCCAATCAGGTTGGACCGTTTAAATGCCTAAATAGGTGCTTCCACATACCTACCTACAGCCTACAGCTGGAGTGGACTTGCGTGACGCTAAGCACCTAGATAGGTCACGACATGAACCTCATCAACCTTCATTCGACTTATTTCATGACTACATGTGGTCTGGATGATAGACTACCTAAACATGCCCATACACATTTTCTGGCTGGCGGCGTGCCTGTCGCAGATACAAATGCCGAGCTACCTGTTCATTGAAGACGATCCTATGCTAGAGACGCTGGTCAACATGCATTCTTACTCCCTTGCCCGGGGGAAACTAACCTGTTAGAATAGAAACGAGTCGCATCCACGAATTTGCGTCTGGGGAGTCTCCAATGTGTATAGTCCGACGACGTCCGCTCGTCGTGGCGCGTGGAGAGGGATCCTCTTCCAAGACGACATCCTCGAGTCGAGTTTGAACTGTTGTAGCCACTCCTTACGGCATAGGCTGTATTCCCACTCGGTCCAGGTCGTATGACAGTCCGGGAAAACAAGTCGAAGGATGCGCACCGAGAGTCGTAGCACTGGTAGAAGACTCTCCAGCTTGAACAGCAACCAGTATTCCTCCGGCGTCGTGGTGCACTGCGAGCACCCAGGTCGGTAAACTTCGCTCCAGTGAACCGGGTGCTTGTCCTCGTATTCCTTGCTATTTTCCATAATCCGGAGTGCCTTGGTGATGTAGGTCAGGCAGTCCCGGAGATGCCATATCGACCCCTTACGTGGCTGGTTTTCCGTGGCAGCACGGTGCGCGTGGTACGCCGCAGATGTGAATCGCTGGTAAGTCCTTTTGCGTTCGGGACGAAGCCGGGATCTTTCGACTTCGACGTTGAGACGTGTATAGAACCCCGCAACTTGCTCTAGTGACGGTATCCCGAGCAGCGGGAAGTCGACGGTAACACCACCGAACTCGCCATGGTACCGGTATGATTCACCAACGGGCTTCTCCCCTCCAAGCCGCCTTTTAACGTAGGCTAACACGAGGGAGAATTCAGTCAAGTGACTCATTCTTCAAGTGACGCGTAGAGGTACCAGCCCTCTTCGAATCGTACTAGGTCAGTCTATTTTGACGGTTCTTGCAGCCGAACGCACCATGCACTCTCTCAGCCTAACAGCCAGCAGCGGAAGGGGCAAACCTTTAACGTAGCGTGCCCACGAAGTTTTATTTTGCACATGAACCCTTCGGGAAGGTCTCTCCCGATCAATAAGACAATAGGGACTAATACGGTCTCAGTTTGTCTACATAGCTGATAACACATTTGCTAGCAAGGTTCGGGTGATCGTTGAACATATATTGCTCTATAATACGTAGAATGCAAGTTATATATAGGTACGTACCTGTTCCGGCAGCCAGATCTACAGTACGGCGCATGCTAATAGTTCGTGCGGTCTACTTAGTGTCAAGCTGATCCCTGCTCAGGGCATTGGTACCTAGTACGTAGTATACATACCTACTCAACTTATACTAATAGCCACGAGATCTTGCCTTGGTGCAGGAAACAGATCTACTATCTACTTATACTACATGTCGATAAATCTAATTTGATCTGGCATGTTGCGCCCGCAGCACATGACTATCTGGATACCTACTGTACTACGTAGTGCATACCCAGTAGTCCCTTCATGCAGATATACTGTATTTACAGGGGGTGGAGAATCAACGTTAGCGAATCATTGCGGAGGTCCATTTCTTTTGAGGGCTTAGGTACTAAGTAGATGAGTAAACATCAACTCGGTACCTACCGTACTTCAACATCATCACACCACCTACCAGATGTGTCACACCTCCTCTGGCAATTGACAACCAATCGCCAACCACGGCACGCGTGGACACGATAAGTAAAACAATGGGCAATAAGAACAAAGCTGCTGCAAAACAGTCGTCGCACAAGAGATCTGATCACACAAACGCCCACGCGGATGCACATGCGACTGCAACGAGCTGGCCACCATTCCGGCCTAGCCTACCAGTCATTCAGCTCGCTTTCGATGCGCCCATCCCCACACTAGAGGACCAGATTGTCTTACTACGTAACTTCTGGCCTAAGAGCCTGTGCCGGGAATATCTCAATTTCCTGAACGGGCTCCCGTTGACGACAACCCCCGGCCGTCCAAAGCGGGGGGAGGCAACCCGAGTCAACGACCGCTTCCAGACGAACGATACTCGGTTTGCTCAGAAATTGTGGCTTGAGACGGGGCTGAAAGATGCAGTGCTAGAACCCTCCGTCAAGCATTTGTGGTAAGGGGTTTCTCGTGAACCTACTCGGGTACTGGGCGGTCATAGCTGACGCAGATGAGCAGGGGCGGTGAGGTCGTAGGCCTCAATCCGAACGTGCGCGTTTATCGGTATTCTAAACATCAGTTCTTTGACTGCCACTGTATGTGAGATCATCTGAGACTCTTTGACGCGATTTGACATTAGCCCATCGCCCCCAGCCTCATCTTTTCCCCTGTCAGGCCACCTATGATCAACGACCATGTTCGATAATGCATTGGCATGTGCGGCAATGGAACAAGTATCTTGTCCTACCTAACCCCGCTGCTACGCCGTGCATTCTTTAGCCCCTGGAGTTGTTAGTGGCCTGTTCATGTATACTCTCGAGTCTTCTACGCCTTGCTGTAGTATTCACTCAACGTCGTAGCCATGTGGCTGTGGCGCTGAATTGATCCAGCTGCCTGTTTCAATAGTATGTGATGTGCTCTATGATACTAACCATGAACTGCTTACCAGATGACGATTACAACCTAGTTGATGTTCCATCCGATGATGGATCCGAAAGCATTCGGGCCAAAACGACATGGACAGCATTGTTGTACTTGACTTCGGCAGCTGATGGAGTACTGGGCGGGGAAACTGTGTTCTACCCCAATGATCGTAAATTGGCACGAGAAGAGCTTGTCATACCGCCGGAAACCGGCATGCTTCTTCTTCACAAGCATGGTGATAACTGTTTATTGGTGAGTCGGTTTGCCATTTTTTAGGAAGATCGTCATCGTACGTCTCTGTAGGACGAGCTATTAACCAATCACTCTCTATCAGCATGAGGGTCGCGAGGTCACGGCTGGCCAGAAATGGATCATCCGGACGGATCTTTGCATACGCAGATGAATATAAATGCAAGATGCACAAGTGGACATTCTTCATACGACCTGGTACGTGGAGACGGTTTCAGGGTATCAGAAAGAGTGCATAGCCGAGCACCTTGCCGTCAACAGGCTCTTTTAAGCCGCCTGCATCTATCGTGAAGTCGACAACTATATTGATGGATATACCTACATATTCCTAGGTTCACCTCATCCCCTCACACCACATATAAGGGCATTCGGCTCTCTACGGCGGCAGTAGAGTGACAATGCATCACTCGAACAGGAACCCAGTCTTTCAAATCGACAACACTGCATTGCTAGCGTGTTATCCCACTGCAGGCTTACGCGGCGGCATCTGCATCTCCCTAGGGTTGCTTGCTTAAACACAGCCCGTCCGGAGACTATTGATGTACTATGATGTATGCGTTGTTTGCCCTTGCGGACAGGACGCCATCGCCAATTTGAAAAGTAAACCCCGACCTGAGATCTAATTGCCGATTGCAGAGTTAAGGGCAACCGTGTTTTACCCCTTGGCCTTCGACTGTCGATTTAACCACCAACGAACTCTTTCCGTGGCTTATGCAGGATGATGTTGAGGTTTCTGCGACAAGGCAGTTGACAGACAGATCCCGCTACAGAACGGGTGCCGGCACTTACAGCCAGGACTTCGCAACCTTTTGCCGTTGAGGTGGAACCGTGACATAGGGAAACAACGTGGTTGGAGACACTATCGGCGTTATCACTGATGTATACTCTCGTCACTCCCGTTGCATACCTTCACCTGTATGTCAAGATTCATACTACTACCCATCCCCATCTAAGCCAGGCGCACCGTATACGTGCCAGGTGCATCGGAGACTCGCGGTCCCGAAGAGACTCCTCGGTCGAGCGCCCTGCACTTCCCCACAATCTATTCAAATCTCGGCCGAGTCATTTTCCATCCGAGACAAGTTCAGTTGTGACAAATAATCATTCTTCCTACGACGTCAACTCACGCCATCTCGGAGTTCGAACCCTGCATGGAAATAAGCGAGGATTTCGCTATCAATTCTCCGGAGTTAACGAACTTGTTGATAGGTTTAGATTGACGAGAGAGGTTGTCGGTAAGATCGTATCGGGCCTATCCAAACCTTGCGGCTTTTCCAAAGTTACCTCAAAGCTCAGAAAGATAACAGCAAGGAGACCTTACTGGATCTAGAGGGGCTAAATTCTACACGTCTATGCATTCAACTGAGTCACAACCAAAATCCTCACTCGACCAGGCCAACCCTTGCTTTCAAGAAGTCTTGCACCAATGTGACCCTTTCCTCGCACTATGATCCCTGATACCACTGTCATCCATATCCCTCGCAACCATCACATTCGCAAAGTTGCCATACCCCTTCAGCCGCCACTGTCAACTGAAACATCAGCTGAGGTGTTCCCCGAGATACCACGAGCTGCACATGCAGATACACCAGGCATAGAGTTAGTATCAGCAAAACCACGTTTATCAAGTTACCGCGTCATGCAGTCCTAGACGGCGAATATACCCAAAGATATGACATCAGTAATCGAGTCTCCGTAGATCGTAGAGAGTAGATGTGGCTTGACGTAGTAAGGCACTCTTCACTGTCTAACGCTGCTGCCATTCTTCGTTTCCTGAGGTTCCGATTACTGTGTTTCATAATAAGGCGCAGCGTGCCATTCAATGATATATGCAGTAGAACGCACCTCGCCCGTCATGACCATTACAAACCCAGAAAATTCAGACTGAACATGGGTATTGACGTAAGTCGATCCCCAGGTCACCAAGTAGACAATGAATAACGTAGCTCCGAGTTCTACCAACACCCGCCGTATCCGTATATAGAACAACTATGGTTTGATATGTACTAGATAAGCAAGCTCTCCAGGGCTGTATGACAACCTAGCAAATGCAGTGAACATATTGATAGATATCTTTGAAGGAATCACTGTACGTAATGCTACACTGAGATCAATACAACTAGCATTTGCCCAGTCATATATACCCAGCGCCGCAGGATGGGTAATACAAGATACGACCTTTAGTATCCGAGATCGGTGAAGAACTTGATGTTCTTTGGGTGAAGTCAATTGATAGAATCTGGTCTAGGTAACGAAACCTACACGTCCTGTTTGGTGGTGTTCAAGGTTTGAAGCATTGAGTAATCCGCTAATGCTCCTTGGTGGTAAATCTCGTGATCTCTTCTGCGTAGATCTTCCGTTAAGCGGTAACTCTTACCTGCTTACACGCACACTTCCTTCCGCCTTGTAAGGCCCCCCTATCTTTTCGCTTGTCTACATACCAGTGTACTCCATTTTTCTCATTAATACAACTCTGTTATCCTACATCTAGCATTGGAAGTTGTTATCACCAATTTGCTCTCTCGTTATTAGGCTTGGCGCCTTGTTTACACCTCGTTAATTAGCGTCCTAAAACATTCGTCAAGAAAAACATTCAACGTCTAGATTAATAAGGATCAGAAGAAACATACATGACCATCTTTGCTTAGATAGTATTCGAATACTAGCAAACTTGGACTACTTACACATTATATAATACTAGTTACGACTTATTAGAACTAGCTGGAGGTAATAGGATCGACCAGTTACTGGATGGCGACGTCATACTGTCTTCAGCGCTCGAGGAACATCTATTTCCTTTACTTGTGCTTAGACCCGATGAAATGCCTTTGTAGGGCAATTGGCAGGATCGGAGCTCAACTACCATCCGGAGGGAGCAACACCTTTTTCTAATCTTCATTAGCTAGCTATAAGAGTCAGGGGTATGAAGTCTGCTCCGGAATTGATATACACCACACGAGTCCACGTAAGCAGGCGATCCGTTTAAAACTGAGGCTCGATATTATATTTAACATGTGTACATATTACACAATACTCATATATTCTATATTTAAAATAACACATAGCAAAAATTGGTTATACAATAATTAAATCATCTTTATTTCATTGTAATTTTCTTGTTATCATTCATTTAATCGATATTAAGGTGTACACTATAGTTTCTCCGGGTATTATCTCTGGGCAGACATACTTAACCTCTCTGCTTCAACAAGACCTGTTGTCGACTTGGACATGCTTGATTTTCGCATCTAGTTGTCCTTGGGACGCCGAGTGTCGAAGCGATCCCTCGAATGCCGTCGAAGTACGCTCATAAGTTTAAGTGGAAAAAATATTATCAAATTCGAGCTTTTAGACATCAGGAGCATCGCGGGGAGCAGAATGCTACGTGTCAACTACGTATTTGCCTCTCTCACCCCGACAAGCCAATCCCTAGTAACCCCAAACGGTCGAAGTACTCAGCAGCTAAGCAGCGACGTTTAGCCGAACGTCTCTAAAGAAGAGATAAGATATCGGAATTGATTATGAAGGACGTCGTTCCCTCCTATGCCAATTCAGTGCTAAACGATTCGAAGCCCCTTGTTAGAGGAAACAGGCAGTTTAGTAAACGATCATTTATTGTTGTTCTGTTCTAAGCTCTAGTTCTTACAGTCGGTGTCTTACTAGAAGACATCTTAGCAGACAGCGTCCTAGAAGACGCTGTCCAGGCAGGCGCAAACGATAACGTCTTGGAAGACAACAACGACGTCTTAGAAGACGTTCCTTACACCCCTATTACCAATAACCATGTGGTTGATCATGAAGAAGGTCCGATACCTATTAGTCAAGATATGGACGACCATTCGGGAGCTCAGGAGGATGCTATCACTTCCAGCACTCTAACGACTATACAGTAGGATGGGTCTGCGCTGTCGAAGTAGAGTCGTCGTAGCTCGGGAGCTCCTCGACGATGAGCGTGACCCAATTGATGTCCCTGTTAACTACAAGTATAACTACATTCTCGGGTTAAATACAGGCGCTCAGCAAATAGCCACCTGTTTAGACGAACAGGAAATTAAAATCACAAATCCAAAATAAGTAGCTACTTGTCATTGCCAAGTCTTAGGTATCTATCTACTCGTAGAAAATACCTTTGAACGAGTACGTAGATTAAACATACGCTCAGGACTGCCCACTTAAACAAGCAGACCCAAGCACATATGCTGGACACCGAAAGGGGGAAGTCTTCTCGATGACAAAAGTGCCCCAGCACCGAAATCCTAAGCAGCTACGTTTTGAAGCTACGCGGAGCTCCTAACGCTCCTTAAAAACGAAAACCAAAATCGTAACATTGGTTGGTGTCACACTGGGATAATGATGTGATCGAGACAAGACCTGGTTCTCGGACTCGACTCTAATCTATTTAGATCACCACACCTGCATTGCATACAAGGGCAGCAGTGGATTTGCTGTATGTTGTTTGCCGCGGATAACGTACCCCCTTGCATGCGGCCCTCTGAATGGTCTTTGTATGCGCAGGTACACCCCCGTGACGTTTTTGCATAAAGCAAAACCCCGCTTTCGATGCTGCAGTCGTTGCCATGAGTACGGGGCCGAGTGATCACCCTTAACTTGTGTTCAAGCTATGAGAAGCTCAACTTTGGCGGTATGGCGATGTACGGCGCTATGAAGAGTACTCAAGGCAGGATCGTTAACCTCGTCTCGACGTTCAGCATTACATCATCTATGTGGTAATTAGCGTATATCCAACGCCTTATTGTAAAATAGCTGTATCCTTAATTTCCCTCGGCAGGGCAATGGTGTCGTATTAGTCCGTGTCGCGTACCAGAACAAAGAGTAAATACCTAGTAGACACACTGGAAATCCTTTTCTAGTGATCTGAACCTACCTAAGTAGATAGATCATCTGAATACCTCCTACTACCTAGGTAGGTACCTAGGTATATACTAGGAGATCGTTACCGGAGAGTGCACTGGTTCACTTCCTACATATGATCCAGAGTTTCTACAAAAACGGGTTGGCGCCCTATTTAGGAAGGTATGGTATCACAACAACAAAAGTTAGCACCCCGTTTCCTCCACCTCGTCACCTTCTCTTCTTCACATCCTCCGCCGTTTGGCCCACATTAATTTAGGGTTAACAGCGTCACCACACCACACATACTTAACTCAGTCTTTCTATCTCTTCCCGCTCTCTTACATCTCATAAACCTACCGCTGCTCACATAGAAACAGCATAGCTCGCCTTAATACCTCGATTTTCTCATCCAAAAATGTCGGCACAAACAAGCCCAATTCGTCCGCCTCCAAGAACACACACAAGACCAAGGCCAGGGCAAGGGCAAAGAGCAAAGACAATAGAAAGGGAAAGAGCACCTGACCACGGTAATGACGATCGCGACTGGCCAGTTGCCATGATCAGCGATATTCGTTGGACTGTCTGCTGTCACTGTCCTTCTTGGATATTGATGCTTAACCCCCTTGAAATGACTTAGAACTGTCATTAATCATATATAACTTGGCGAAGTCTTCTTCTCACCCTCATCAAGATATCCGGTATTCCCTTTCCAAACGGTCTGCGGAGTAGGATAACACGCAGCCCAATGCGCTTCATGAATCCTGGTTCAACAGCTACCAAACTATTGGGTTCAAAGTAGCTGCTTATAAAACACTGATATTGACAGCACCTGTAATATCCGCTCCTCTCTTTATAGTAATTATGCAGGTCTTATTTAGAACCTCAAAACTCCTAGTAGGAAAAGAGCTTGATTCCTATACTAAATGACATAATTGTGTAAAGTGGTAGTTAGTTCCTCTCCCAATCGTCTTGCACGGCTCTCGAACCTAAATATTACTAAGTCCCCCCTGGTGTCCGGGACTTCTCCCCTCCCCTTCTCTCTCTTACTTGGCCCTCTCACACCAGAAGTTGATATGTGGCTGAGGTAGTGCCCTTATTTTTAGTCAGGATGGTTTTTCAACTCTGACATGCTTAGTTCTGAGTTTGAATATAATCCTCTCAATGTCGTTTGTGGTTATATGAGTTGGGACATCGATATACACAATCCAATGGTACGTGTCATTATGCCCTCTGACTAACTAATTTCCGCGATCTTCTGATCAAGACTAACTCTATAACTACCGCCTCGTGGAGGCTGTATCGTTGGGATATGACTCTTCATTTGACTCAGCGATTGTGAGGTGATCTACTTGGCATAGTCTCCAAGGCGATGGGAAGTTAACTCGCGCTAGCTTAGACTCTGGTCCGGGCGTCCCCGTTAGTTGCCCCTGGTTTGAGACAAGGCTACTCAGGATATGTTATCAGGTTAATGACTCCTTTTCTTACTTCTTTCATCTTCGTTACTCATCTACGGAGTGTTTACTATCGCGAGCCCAACCTAAAATGTCTAAAACCCTCCTGGCGGATTTATCTTGTTGCGTCTCACAGAATCCTGTTCTGGTTTTTGAATAAATCTCATCGCTAGCTAGATCGCTTCTGTCTTGTCAAACTTAAGAGGGAATTCTTCCGTTCCCAGCTCATAAACTGTTCAATGATACACATTATCCACTAGTTGTTATATCTTTTTAATAACTTTGGGAATGACTTGAGGTGTCTTCGACCGACAACCATGAATATTAGACCTCAAGCAACCTAACGCTGTGTAGTAGTCTTCACCCTTCCGAATGTAGCTACTAGAGCTACATCGGCTAACTCGACACCAGGCTATCATATGCTTAATGTGTTCATTTGCAGTGCTTGGGTTCACACTCGATTAATGAGGAACAAGTCAGGGGCTGTATGTATATTGCTTAAGGTATCCAGTAGAATTCGTATTTTAGGATAAGACTTTTGTAGATTTAAGATGATTGTAGTGTTATCTAGATTGTTTTAGAACGAGTCTTACAAGCTGTCTTAGTTGGAACAAACGATGGCGGGAATAGAATATGTTTCAGAAGAGGGGTTCTGCCAAATTCTGTTGCTAGAATATTGACGCTCTTTATAGATAAATGTCAACTGAGACGTACAAGTGCACTGGGTATATATAACGGCAAGGCCCTATCCAAGAATACAACAAGTACCTGCAACCTAACTTTACAACAGAACCTCATCACATCAGAAACGCCAAGACATCACAAACATTACCACATAATGGACATCGTCTATAACAACGGCGGACCTAGGAGTCATCACGAACGTAAAGTTGTTGAGCAAGGCTGGAAATGGGTGAACACCAATACCATCAACCCTACCGGAAGCAATGAAGCAGTGACGGTCATTGACGGTCGACCGGATCGCCTCGCAGAACACTCCCACCACGGCGAAAGCACACACAGTGTGATAGCGGGCGACCTTCGCATACAGAGAAGCCAGCAACCACATGTAGTTTACACAATATCGAGTGATGCCGGCGCCCCAAAGCAGGACCGCGTCCCGCCAAAATTATTGTACAGCGCGACTTCAAGGTTCGGATGCACGTTCGTCGAGGGACACAAGTGTCTCAGCCCGGAATCGGCCGAACGCTTCATTTCCCGTGGCACACTGAAGGTAGTCGACAAAAGGGCACGTAGGTCCTTTCCCAACGATAACCGGCTCGGAATGTGGCTGCGACAGGTCAAATTCAACCCCAACGGCAAGGCTCATCCGAATTTTGCAATGGGCGAGAGGCCTATATTGGATGCCAAACACGTTTACCCACCTATACCGGACGACGTTTATTCTGACCTCTCGGAATGGTTTGAAAACGAGTGGTTGGGGCCGAAGTGGCTGAGAAGATTGCGCCAAGTTGTTTGGGTCTTGTTGATCTTCACCATCTTCATGTGGTGTGTCAAGATGGTTAGAGATTAATCGTAACTCGACAAAGGAAGATATGAACTCTTATTTTTAAGGTTCAGACGAGAGACTGTTGCAGTGGCTTGGTTGATGAGCATAGCAAAGGACAACAAATTGGACTGCTGGATCACGGGTGAGGAATGTATCGTACCCATTAGACCGGGCGATCCGAAAATCTGAAATGATTGCGAATAGATGATAGATTTCATATGATTGGATAGACTATGGTTAGCAAATTCATACATGGTTTCCTCATTATTTGTTTGACCCTTTGTCACACGTACCCAAGGGACTATAACTTACAACAGAGACTAAGACTTTCCTATCATGTATAAGGTAACCCCCCCTCTCGCGGGGCATCGCCTCACGGGCCACCTAAAATTTATAAAATCTAAAATATATAATCCTTGTTATAAAAGTGGATAAAATAGCTAAAAATAGCCTAGCTTTAA